>APFE030834917.1:141570-177318 GCA_000404065.3 Pinus taeda
CTTTACCTCTTATTTAATCTATTGGTCATAGAAAAAGTAGAGAATGCTTTGCACTATTGTTCTAGACTTAGATACTAGTCTAGGGGTTTAAGCACTTATTCATAGACACTAAAAATTCCCAAAACAGTCGGGACTTTATCTTTTTCAAAAGGGGCATGTTAGGTACACTTATAATATGTTCCAATACATGACAGGTGCCAATGTGTGCCAAGTTCTAATGTTTTTCAGTGCAATATTTTTCCAAGGTGTTCCATGGCATGCGAACACATGATAGGGGAGTGCTATGATATGCTAGGGCGTGCCAACATGTGCTTGGGAATCCTACTCATGGTAAGATGTTCTAGGTACAAAGATGTTTCAAGACATGTGAGGTGCCAAGGAATGTTAGTGCACTATTCAAAAGCATGTTAAGGTGTGTCGTGAGTGTTGAGGAGTGCTAGGTCTCTCTCATTAATATAATTGATACAACTTTATTATGTATTAAATAATATAGTTCATACAGACACTAGTGGAACTTTATTTGAAGGAAATTTGATAGATAATAAACCTAATATAGATGAACCATGTTGAGTCATACGAAAACTATATTCTTATGACTTGAGGGAAATGATACACACTAATTAATTCTTAACAAACTAACTGACTAGTATAACCATTATGACTTTGGACACATAATAAAAGAGAGTCCACAACAATGGTCTTAAATCGTTATCTTTCAACAAAAAATATAGTAACAAGTACATAGCTTCATCTAAAACTCATTGAAATGATCAATGATAATGAACATTTTTTTACTATCACTAAAAGTAACGAAAAAGATCATTGCTGAGGGTCAATAAAATATCGTCACTAGAAGTGTCACCAAAAAGAGAATTAGTGATGGGCCTTTACTGACCCTCGCTAAAAGTGTCACCAAAGAGAAAATTAGTGACGGGCCTTTAACGGCCCTCACCAAAAGTGTCATTGAAAATGGATTTGGTGACAAGCCTTAAAGGACCATCACTATGTACACTTACAACAACAATTTTTTAATGACCATCACCATATGCGACATTGGTGACGGACCTTAAAGGTCTGTCACAAGCATGAAGCATCATAAAAAACTCATTGAAATGATCAATGATGACGAACATTTATTGACCGTTACCAAAAGTAATAAAAAATATCATTGGTGATGGTCAATAAAATATCGTCACTAGAAGTGTCACCAAAGAAAGAATTAGTGATAAGCTCTTAACGACTCTCACCAAAAGTGTCATTGAAAATGTCTTTGGTGACAAACCTTAAAGGACCATTATTATATACACTTACAACAATGCTTTTTTAAAGACCATCACCATATGTCACATTGGTGACGGACGTTAAAGGTCTGTAACAAGCATGACCCTGACCAATGACCTTTTTTCTTGTAGTAAATATTCAACAAAAGGAGAAAGAGGTACAGTGTGAAATATTAGAGGTTGAGATTGTTTTAGCTAGAAGTGAGTTATAAGAAAAGAATACAGTGTATAAAAACCTAGAAGAGGAGATGGTCTATATGAAGACCTACTAAAATCCAACCATTAATGAGTACATGAAAATAGCTACAAAATAAGAAGCCAATAAAAACATGATTTGTAAAAGAAACAAATAAAAATAAGAAGCAACATCAAGAACCAAAAAATAAGGTGAAGAAATGGTCATGTACAATAAGGTGATTTCCTCGTGGAGATGAACTTGGACATATAGAAACAGACTGTAGGAACAAGAAAACTAAGAATAATCAATAGAATATGCAACAAATGAGAAGGTTCCATCAAGCAAGTAAAAAGGGAACACAAATCATCCACCACGTACACAAACAATTTCCGTGGTTATTGTTATTTTTGAAATGAATTTGGACATAAAATCATTGAATGTAAAATGCATGCAAAGAAGAGTATAATAAGATATACACAGTTTCCACCATATCTTGGTCAACTAAGGTATTATTTATGTAACAACCTTGGACAGAAATCCAAAGATTACAAGCTGCCATGTACCTTAAACAAGTCTACATAGAAGGATGAGGTCACTACAAGCAAACGAAACAATGATCCAAAAAGAAATGAAGACAACAAAAGATAGTACATTAAAATATGGATGAGGAAGGAAAAAGTGCGGCATGTGACTTTAATGACAAAATGAAGTCATCATGACATCATTGGGAGCTACTCAGGAAAGCAAAAAAGAATATTGTAAATGTCTAAGTTAGAGTAGTTGAACCTTAGGTGGAGACCCCTATAATGTCTTGAAGGAGTGGGTTAAAGAAATACAGATCCAAAAAATACCAAGTGCACCTACAAAACAATTCATCATATCTGAGCCTTGTGAGTCAAATAAATGAAAGCATGACTCCAAAAGGCAAACTGGATTATCAGTGCTTTGTTGAAAGAGTTAATCTACATCATGATGAAAAAGGTCAAAATCCTTTATTTCTTTGAAGCATAAATGCATATAGTCCCCACACACTTAAAATGATACTAAATCTCAAAATTACAGATGATTTCCTATCATCTTTTTGAAAGACAAAATCACTAAATGACCATACCCCTAGGTTTTGTAACTGATCCAAATCATCTCTTTGAAAGACAAAATCACTAAATGACCATACCCCTGGGTTTTGTAACTGATCCTTTGTGGATGTTGAAACAAATAAATCAATAAATAAATAAATAAACAAAAAATTCAATGAATGTTGCAGCTGATAAATCTACAGGAGACTCACATTTGCTCTTTGTTCAATGTGAAATTAGTGGAGAATTTAAGTCCTACATTATGGAGTTCGAAGTAAGGTTGCATAAGGAGAGGTGGTGACTTAATGAGGTATATATTATTTGGTGTTTAGAAAACCACACTTCTAAAAATTTTATACCTTTCGTAGCTATGGTCATAGGAACGAAATTCATTACTTATTTGTATTCCTTGGTATCCAATTCTTCTTGTTGCAGAGGGTCCAGGATGGTTGACGAAAGGATTGAGTGGTTTGATATAAGTACTTCCATCACTGAAATTGAGAAAATTTTGTAGGTTGAGATACAGGTCCATGTTTGGCCATCCATCGTGATTAATGTTGATTTGTTTAGTGGATGATTCCAAGCAATAAAAAGGAATTACGTCGTTAAGAATATTGATAAGTATAGGGAACCACAGATGTAGATATTTGTTACTATTAATCGTGGTTTATTTAATGGATAGTTCCCAGCAATAAAAAGGAAACATGTTATTAAAGATAGTTATTAGGGGACCACAAGACATGGACATCATCGACTTTGTTGACGTGTGGGGTGATGGAAATGTTGGAAGGTATCAATATTTTTGAAACTAACACAAAAGAGGGGCATCCAACTGGAATTATAAACAAAGACGATATGGATTCCAACCAAAACAAAATCGAGTTTTTTTCAGCGTATATTGATTTTCAACAATTCGTCATTCCAACATTTAGGGCACAGTCTCGAAAGAGGCATAAATGTGAAACATTTTGTATGAAAATGTTGGATGGTATAAATATTTTTGAAACTAACACAAACGAGGGGCATCCAATGGGAATTATAATCAAAGACGATGTGGATTCCAACCAAAACAAAATCGAATTTTTTTCAGCACATATTGATTTTCAACCATTCGTCATTCCAACATTTAGGGCACAGTCTCGAAACATAAATGTGAAACATTTTCTAAGATGCGCTAATGTATTTTCATTGTCTGGGATACATTTAGTTGCAGATTTTATTGGGCAACAAGATATGGACCCATGACTTTGTTACACATCACGCTCATGATAAACATCATATATTCATTAAGAAAGGTAAAATAAATGGAAAATAATTGTGGGCATGGCATTGCGACCGAATGGACATGCACAACAAAAATAGGTAGAAACAGGTTGCATTGCTTAGCTTTATATCCATGGACAATGAATGGTAGTTACACCACTCACCATCTTTTATACATGTGAATGAGCCACGTGCTCCATTGTAAATGTCCAAATGTCTAAAAAGACTTTAGTTAATCATACTTTTGGCAAGGATAGACAGAAAGAGTCATGGTAAATATTTACTAATGACAGGTGCAGTGGGTCTCAATGAAAACAAAACCAAATATTCTCTCGATAAGAAATGTGAACAAACAGACTCAACGCAAAGATAACCATACATAGTGATCAACACAAAGATAAAAACAAATCGCCAAAGGATTGGAATGTAGTGCCATTGGAAATACCATGACTATATAAGTTTTGATGATTTCTTTAATGGAATTGATGTAGAGAAAAATAAAAACTATTTGGAGAGGGTGCAAAAATATTTTATCTCAAAACTTAAGGATGAGACATCTTCATGAATATCAAATAAAATATTTGGAACAATGAAACTATATGGAGTTAAATGCTTAGCAGCTATAGAGCAATAATATAAAACAAATGGAAATGCCAAATGTTGGATATGATGAAATGCCAAATGGACAGAGTGTAGAAAATCATATTGATACAGTATTAGCGTTATATGGCAATGGTCATGAATCTTCAGCGATGACATATGTGCATAAATGCCACATGTATGAACTATTACAAATTAGACATGATCACAACAACTTTCATCATATGGAATGTTACTTAAAGGAGGATAACATATATTGTTAGCAGAATATGAAAAGTTATCAATTGCATAGCATGTGATGCGTTACACTGATGACCGAGCATGTATGTTATAAGATCGAGAGACATGCCAACTTGACAGATATGCGGAGATGGATGGAAAAGGAATATATTGTAAAGGTTTTAGGAGATAATTTTATAATTTTATATTGCAGAGGGTCATCTATTGGGAAGGTTTACCCATTTGAATGGTAAAACTGACGTGAAATGATAAATGACCAATTTTCTTTCTAGATATTGGTGGCCTATCTCATAAAGCATAATAGAACCAAAGAATCTTATAATGTGTTCCAGAGGATGTTTAGGTGGAATTGTGAGCCTGATGCCAAGACATATATAATGATTGATTAAGATATTTTTCAATGGAGATCAAATAGATATGGCTCTAGAGGTGTGAAATTAAAATAGTTATTTTTTGTCTAACTTTAGAAAACTTCCACGTGCTTATTAATGGACTCTATAATAAAGGAACAAATTAAGAAGGCTTGCAGATGATAGAGAAAATCATCGAGCCTTCCACTAGAACTTAAAACAAGATGAAGAATGGGCTTATAGATGTGGGCAATGTGGGTATGCTTAAATATCTTTCAAAAAAATATGAAGCTACTTAAAAAAGCACCTTTAGATTACTCATAGGAGATGTATCTACCAATATCTACTTCAAGTTAAAATACAAGCTCTCAAGGAAATTTGGATTGTTTGAACTTGTTTCATTGAAGGACTTATATGTGTATTCCAAATGGGCACAGTAACTTTGGAGTCTTTTGTGACTGATATTCTTGTTGCCACACATTTATAGCCTGAATCCAACTATTTTTTGTATATAGTCATTGTAGAATACGTTGGTATCATTTGACTTGATACTACATTGTGTATTAAACTTCGTCAATATCAATAATTATTTAATGGTTTTTCCCAATTTTACCATTCTCTTTGTAATTAATTCATCTTGGTGTGATGCAAGCATAAACCATGGAACTAATGGTAATATCAACCTGCAATCTAAAGTACATGAGCATTTTATCCAAAACAAAGGCCTACGAAATCACATGAATCTCTAACGATATCAAAGGCATAGAACAGACGCCTATGGAAAAGTACAACGGAAATGATACACTAGGTGATAAAGACACATGACAGGTGATAAAGACACATGACACTTGTTACTACGTTGCAAAATAGGGATACATGGCATTTTTTTATACACTATCGAGTCACAGAGGACGAATGGACCAAGAGGAACCTACTCTTAATAGAATTCCTTGATCTTAATAATAATGATCATTAATTTTTACTAGGATTAAGAATGTTTGTCTGACAATAAATCTTTTGAAACAGAATATATTCCTAGTATATGTTGAGGATTCTAAAAGAATGCTCTCCATTTTCAACCATTTCATTTCAACTAGTTTTGGGGATTGATTTACACCAAGTTTTACTATGGAGTTCATGAGAATTAGTTATTTAACAGCATTTATTTTCTTCTTTACTCTTATGAGATCGCAGAAATAAATTTGATCTTCTTTAATAAGGTTGATAATCTCCATATAATACGTTAATATATTAATTTAATGCAATTTTAGGAAGTATATTGTATTCCATGTTATTTACTTATTTACTTATTTTATTTTATCATGGTTAATCGATAACTCATTGGAGTCATATGGGTGAGGCACAAGATCAAACCTAGAGACTGCCACTATAACACCAAGAGACCTAGAGTCCAATATCAGACCTTGTAGCTACCACTATAATACCAAGACACCAATATTCAATTTGGGCAAGGCTCAAGATCAAACGTAGAAGTTGTCATTATAACACCAAGAGTCTAGATATCCTAGGAATTTATGGCTTAGCAAGAACATGAGTCGAGACTCCCCAAGAGTGGGGGATCGTACTCCTTGAGCCTTATCATAATGGGCGAAATATTTCGTAAGTGGAATTTGAAACTGTCTCAAGGGTATAGCATCCCATTGTGCCAATTACTTGATCATCCTACAAGGAGGCTTCCATGTTATTTAACTTGTTATTATATATTAAATATGTGGTCATAACTATATTTTTAATGACTGGAAGGCATACTTCTATGATGATTATAAGATAAGGGACATTTCCTTTAATTTATATTATTGAATATAATTTTGAAGATTGTAATTCCAAATTAAAAGGTTAACTATAATATGAGTAACCATTTTTATTTTATAAAATACTAAAATATATAAAATCAATCAACATTAGATAAATAGATACATTAAAGTTGAGGTGAAATTGTGAATTGAAAAGTTGAACACCTCCTCTCTACATAAAAGAATAAATGTTTTCATATTTCTCTCTTGAGGGAAATGGTTGTTAATGAAAATATATGGAGAATTGAAGCAAATCCATGATTAATTATACGAATATTTATAATGTAAATTATGATAATACATATTTTTTTGGTGTAAGACATCATTGTGATTCTTTTTCACAAGAAAAACCTCACCTAAAATTAAAAGACATTACAATTCCACAAAAAAAAATGTGTAATTATGTGAGCAAACATTTTTTAACCGATGAAGATGATAGAGTAGAGAAAATCAATGAAAATTAGACATAGAGAATAATTATATTAATTTTGGTCCAAAAGTGGAAATTTAAGAATTGAGCACATTTTGAGAGATAGTATTATGTATCTAGATAAAAATAATATAGAAGAAAATATAGATCAATGACTTGATAATAAGCCACTTTGAGGCAACCACTTCCTTTTACATCACATAAATGAACAACTTTTGGATGATTCAAATGAGAATAGTTCCTTGATATATATAGCAGTCTAAAAGGTCAAAATATAATTAGGGCTTACATAAAAATAATAATGTAAGGGCACAAAAGTAACAATAGTGAGATTGTATATGGCACAAAATAACAATATAGAGGCTACACTAGTATTATAGTGACCTAACATGCCCCTATCCTTCAAAAAAATGCTGGCATCAACACTTGAGTAGCTCTGGATGCTTCCATATAAAATACTCATCCTCCCATGTGGAATCTTTAGTAGGTAATCTATTCCAATTAATGAGATTCTCTTAAATTTGTTGATTTTGTAGTTGTCAGATTCTTGTTTATGTGATTTATTTAGGATCCAAAGTGATTTTTTCCTTCCTCATCACAATATGGCAATATAGTTGTTGGGTTGTGTTATATTATTTCCATGACTAGCTACGTGAGTTAACCGAGGGCTTAGAGGTGGGGCGTAGCCCCCCCTTCCTTGTGCCGATTGCACAGTGGGGGGGTTACAGGGGGTTTGAGGGGGTCAGGTAGGCCCCCTCTACAGGATCGAGAGCAACACCCCTAGGAAATTTTTTTTTGGACACTATAATAGGTGAGGCGAACCTACCTATGGTTTTGTGCATGGTTTTCCCACATGGTTTTGGGCGCGATGGTTTTTGGTCCATGGTATTGCATGCTTTGACATGTATATATATGTATTGTAACATTGAAAGTAAGATAATGAAAAATGAAGCTGGTAGTCCTGGTTTTTGGATCGAGGGAAAATATTTGTGTATATGTGTTTTATCTGTAGGTTTTAACCCTGTACAGAAATTACCTACATACAAATTCTAAAGAATAGAAAATAAACAATGTGAGAGCATAACACATAAAACACATATACAAAGGGATTTTCCCCTGGATCCCAAAACTAGCACTACCAGCTTGATTTTTCATTATATTCCTTTCAACGTTACAATACATATTTCTACATGCTGAAGCATCCAATACCATGGACAGAAAACCATCGCATCCAAAGCTATGGACCGAAAACCATAGGTAGGTCTGCCCAAGCTAATATAGGGTCGAAAAAAGATTTTCCCGGGTTACTCCGCAGACCTCGTAGAGGGGGACTACCTGCCCCCCTCAAACCCCCCAAACAGGGGGGGCTGTTGCCCCCACTGTGATCCCCCCGCTACGCAATAGACGCAATGAAGGGGGGGCTTTGTCCCCCCTCTAATCCCCCGGTTCACTACGTAGGTTAGTCGTGGAAAGATTATAACACAACCCAACATTCTCCCACTTGTTGTTTTCTTTCCATAGGGGAACACAGGAGTGCTTAGTCATTTTTCTAGCCCTGAAATGCCCATTGTTTCTCTACACCAGGAGAACTTCTCGAAGCTCACAAATTTGGTCAATGCATCTGTAGTATTCTTCAAAGTGTCCACCTTTACCAGCAACACCCTTTTGTCTTCTATCATATCCCTCAAAAAGTGATACTGAACATCAGTGTGCTTTATCTTTGAATGATAAGCAGGGTTCTTTGCCAAGAAAATTGCACTTTGGCTCTCACAGTCTATCCTTATAGCTCCCTATACTAACCCTGTACTTGAACACAATCTCTGCAACCAAACTACTTCCTTGCTTGCATAAGTGGCTGTAATGTATTGTGCCTCTGCAGTTGATAGTGCCACTATAGATTATTTCTTACTCATCCAACTGACTGCACCTCCAAATAGGTTAATCACATACCCACTTGTAGATCTTGAATGATCCAAATCTCCAGCGAGTCTGCATCAACAAAGCCATAGATATACGAGACTCTGTCCAATCCTGATCTTCCTTGGTAGCACAAACCATAATCAATAGTGCCATGCAAATACGTGAAAACCCGCTTCACTATTGTCCAATACTCCTTCCCTGGTTTTGACATAAACTTGCTCAATACTCCCACTGCATGTGCAATGTCTGGTCTAGTACAGACCATTGCATACATCAGGCTACCAACTGCACTTGCATATGTAACATGGGACATATCCTCTTCCTCTTCTTGTATCTTGGGACACTGTTCAAAAGATAGCTTTACACCTACAGGAATAGGAACCTTCACCAGTTTACTATCTTGAATATTAAACCTCTACAATATTATCTTGACATACATCCTCTGGTTTAACTAGAGCTTCCTCTTTGCTTGATCTCTTTTAATTTCCATGCCCAAAATATAGTTTGCAGCACCAAGATCTTTCATGTCGAATATGGAGGACAATTGGGTCTTCAAATCTTGGATAATTTCTTTATCATTTCCAGCCAGCAACATATCATGCACATACAAGACCAGATAAATAACATGGTCACCAATTAATTTAAAGTACACATGGTGATCTGCTTTGCTTCTAGTCAAGCCAAGTCCCCGTATAAATGTATCAAATTTCTGATACCACATCATTGGTGACTTTTTTAACCCATACAGAGACTTTCTTAACTTGCATACTAGTTCTTTCTTACCCTTCACCGAAAAGCCTTTAGGTTGCTTCATGTAGATCTCCTCTTCCAGATCCCCGTGAGGAAATTTTGTCTTCACATCCATCTATTCTCCCTCAAAATCAAAAGAAACATTAACAGATAAATGTAATCTAATAGAAGTTACCTGGGCAACAGGAGAAAAATATCACCGAAATCAATTCTCGACACATGGGAATAACCTTTTTCTACCAACCGAGCTTTGTATTTCTCCACGTTTCCTTCTGCATTTGTCTTCTTCTTGAACACCCATTTGCTACCAATGGGTTTCTTTCCAGTCAGCAACTCCACCAGATCCCAAGCCTCATTTTTGTGCAAAGATGTCATTTCATCAACCATGGCCTCTTTCGAGAGTTTTCCATCCTCTAAATCTACTGCTTCCTTCACAGTTCTTGGATCATCATCAATAATATATAAAGCAAAATTTGAACAGAAAGCAGATGGACTATACCTTTCTGGCTTCCTTCTTTCTCAAACCAATCTTCTTACACCCAGAGTTTATGGCTCTCCATCTTCTGATGCCTCCTTTGTTGTAGAGTCTGATTCTTCCTCCTTTAGCTCAAACTATATCTTCTCAAGTTACTTTGTTTGGACTTCATGTTTAATAACATCACTCACCTCTCTGAACACCACATCTTGGCTATACACAACCTTCCTTGTTGTTGGGCTCCAAAGATTATAACCCTTTAAACCATTCTTATGCCCAATAGAGATGCACTTTTTAGATTCACTATCCAACTTGGTTTGTTTCTCCCTTGGAACATGTACATATGCATCACATCTAAATAGCCTCAGATGTGAAATAGAGGGTTTCTTACCATTTCATACCTCTTGTGGAGTCTTATCCTCCAATGTTGATAAACGTGATCTATTGACCAAGTAACATGTTGTGTCCACCGCCTCTACCCAGAATTCTTGTCCTAACCTGGCACCACTAAGCATGCTTCTTGCCCTTTCCATCAACGTCTTGTTCATTCTTTCTACAACTCCATTTTGCTGAGGTGTATATGGAGTATTCTTCTACTGTGCTATACCACACTTACAGAATTATTCAAATTCCGTACTACAAAACTCTCCACCGTTATCTGTCCTCAACACCTTTATCTTCTTCTCTGTCTGGTTTTCCACCATACCCTTAAATCCTTTAAACCTATCAAAGACTTTAAATTTCTTCTTAAAGAAATATCTCCATGTATTCCTTGGGAAGTCATCTATAAATGATACATAGTACACATACTTAAACAGTGATGGAACCTTCACAGGTCCAAACACATCGCTGTGCAAAAGCTCTAATATTTGTTTCGCCCTTTTACCACCAGAGGGGAAACTCACCCAATTCTCTTCCCATATACACAATTTTCACATAAATCAAAATCCAAAGAGCTATTACACATACCTTCTACCATACCTTTACCATGAAGTATTTGAAGGTCCTTCTCTCCAATATGTCTAAGCCTTTGATGCCACGGCATGGTCTTCTCTCTAAAGACCACTAGATTTCCTGCTCCACTTTTAGGAACCACAAAACTATTACACCCATCAAGAAAAGTGCTACCTTGAAGCTTGTACAAAGTTCCAATCTAAACTCCCCACATCAATACCAGTGCTCCTTGAACCATCTTGCAAGTATCATTCTCGAACACTACTTTTACACCTGTTTCATCCAGCTTGCTTATAGAAAACAGATTTCTGGCTAATGCAGGAATATGCAAAACACCTGAAAGTGTTCTAACCCTTCCACCTTGCAACTTCAACTTTACCTTTCCACGACCAACAATTCTAGCCTTCCTATCATCCCCTAAGAAGACATCACCACCATCGTATTTATCATACTCGTAGAACCACTCTCTATGGGGAGTGAAGTGAAAGGATACACCTAAGTCAATCAACCATGCCTCATGATCTACATGTGTACTTGAAGAGGCCAAGTACACATCCCCACCTTCATCTGAGGTGGTTTTCACCTCTGCAGAAGAAGCATCATCATATCCCTTTCCTTTGTCAGGAGCTCTAGATTTATAGTCCCTTTTGTAGTGCCCTTCCTTTCTGCATTTCCAGCACACCACCTTTACAAGTTTTCCTGGAGATTTAGATCTCCCACTCGACGACTTATTTTTGTGTTTGTTCTGGGACCATCCTCGTACAAATAAGGGACCACCATTTTGGCTCTCCAAATTTTTCCATCTCATCTCCTTCGTCAGCGAGGATGAGACTATTTCATCAAACTGCAAGGCAATTTCATTGCTACCTATTGCAATAACTAGACTATCCCAGGAATTTGGTAGAGAACACAACAAACTGATGCACTTATCTTCATCTAAAATTTTAATATCAAGAGAGAATAACTGAATTACCACAGTATTAAATGAGCTTAGATGCTCTGTCACCAAGTCTCCATCTTTCATCCTCAAGTTATACAACTTTTTCCATTGGAACAACTTATTTACCAGAGACTTAGATTGGTACAAAGTCCCTAACTTGTCCCACAAAGCCTTTGTTGTAGCTTCCCCTGATACATTCAGCAATACTGAATCTGAGACACACAACTGTATTTTGCTCTTTGCCTTCCGATCCAACTTCTTCCATTCTCCATCGGACACTTCCATTGGTTTAGTACCTGGATCTATCGCGATCCACTGATCTTTACCCGGCAACAGATCCTCCATCTTGAGTTTCCATAACTCAAATCTCTAACCATTAAATTTATCGATCCTTATCTTTCCACTACTCGCCATCTTCTTTCACCACCAGAATTGATCTCGCAGATCTACCACTGAACAAGGTCTAGCATAGGCCTGAGTGAAACCCCTTAGCAAGAAAGGCGTCCCCTTGAAGCCAAAACGACTCTGATACCAAATGTAGGTTTCAATCCTGTACAAAAATTACCTACATACGAATTCTATAACACAGAAAATAAACAATGCGAGAGCATAACACATAAAACACATATACACAGAGATTTTCCCCTGGATCCCAAAATCGGGACTACCAGCTTGATTTTTCATTATATTCCTTTCAATGTTACAATACATATTTACACATGTCGAAGCATCCAATACCATGGACCGAAAAACCATCACGTCCAAAACCATGGACCGAAAAGCATAGCCAGGTCCACCCAACCTAATATAGGGTCCAAAAAAAAAATTATCGGGGCGCTGCCCCGGACCCCATCAAGGGGGGCTACCAACACCACTTAAACCCCCTGTAACCCCCCCCCACTGCGCAATCAGCTCAACGTAGGCGGGGCTCCGCATATAACACAACCCAACATTATAGGTTAGTCATGGAAAGAATATAAGACAACCCAACATTATGTGTTATGCTCTCACATTCTTTATTTTCTTTGTTTTAGAATTCGTATGCAGGTAATGGTTGTATGGGGTTAAAACCTACAATAGTTTGAATTGGGAGTTTTTCACCTATCACATCTGTAACTAGTCTTTCAAACACACTCGGATTTGTAACAAACTCATTATTTGTGTTCTTTGATTTACAACACTCTTGGAACCCTGATAATGGATCTTCGAAATAGAGAGACATTGAAGATGTTTTTTATTGGTTTGCTTTAGAAATTGTTTTATTGCAAGTGTTTATAGCTTCTCATTTCAACATTGTCTTTTCCTTTCCTTGCAAGGTAGGATAGAGGTGTGCAAGTGTGCATTCATTTCATTATAGATAGTGTAAAATTGTGTCTTCCTTTATTGCAAATATTCTAGGTTTGTGTGTCATTTTCCTTTCAGGAATTTATTTCATCCAATCGCAAGTTTCCTGTAACAAAAATTACTCAACTTGGTCTTTGTACGTCTATCTTTAATTTCATTATTTCCACATACATAAATCAATAAGAGAAAACGATGGTGTCCACTACATATACAGTCATAATTAAAACTAAAACTAAAAATTAACAATTAGAAAAAAGGTTGCAACATTATTGTTGCAATACCAAAAACTAACCTAATGTAAAAATAATAGATCACAAACAAGAATAAAAATGCATAAAGTAATGATTAAGAAATTATCACATTTATGTTAAAAGTATAACTTATATACTTTATTGCAGCTCAAACTCTGTAAACATATAATTCTACACTCTTTTCACTGAAGAGTAGAACTAATTTTTTATAGAAAACTCATTTAAATTGAGATCACATAAGCACAATTAATTTAAATTGATATATTCAATTTTGTATTGCTCTTTTTCACAAACAGTATGCCAATCACATTGAATTTAAAATATGTACTTCCAAGCAGAGTAACCTAACTGAGATTTGGTTGGCATACATAAGTTCACTAAATTTCTCCTTCAACGCAAAGCTGCTCTTCTTTATAGTGATGACTTTTGGGCAGAAAGGTTGCAAATGCATTTGGTATTTTGGAAGGGAGGTCCGATGGTTGATAAGCATGCTCAGGTGTTGATTCTGCTAGAGATGATGATTATTTTAAATTGCAAATTTGTGCATGTGTTTTGAATATATATTTGATTCGAGTCTACAATTTATCATCATTCCAAGTAGAATCTGGTCATTCTCCACTACGTAAAGGAGAAATCCACTACGATTTCCCACTACATAAAGAAAAAATCCACTGTTATTTTCCACTATGTAAATATTGTGTGCTTTACCTTTGAATTCCATGTTCTTGAATGTATGGATGATAGCAATTAGCTATAATATTTTACATCATTTTTATGTTATCTTCGGCAAGGATATTCTTTGTGGTCGGTGGAACGTTTATTGTTTGGATGGTATGTACTATAGGATTGAAGGTATGTATTTAATCCTTTATGCTAACAATGTGGGATCACTTACTATGGATTAACAACGTGGGATCACTTACTATGGATTATGGACTGGTGATTTTTGCCTCTATGTGCCTAATGGTTGGGATCCCAAGACATTCGTGGTGGTAAGATTTGTGAAGGGTACACCTGTTTGTTGACCTACCACATTTTGACACGCTTTTATGACTGTGATTATTCCCCTACCTATGGAGTTGAGAAGGTCACCACATCTACCCACCCTGCCCTGCATAAAGAATGATGTCCATCGCGGACCCTTTTGTGTCAGATATATCAGCACACAAAGCATTCATATGTGCCATCCTGAAGGTAGAATCGAACCACCAGGTTTACCCTGGGATAGACTAGGATTGTGGGACCATAAACACAAATACTTGACACATGGTGAACAACCCGAATGTTTCATTAGGTTGTGGACATGTGCATCCCTATTCACATGGGGGGATACATGGCTACCACAGGGGAATTAGATCCTGAAAAAAACATCAAGCCATCAATATTTCCACACCGACACCAATTATAATTATCAACCATGATGTTTTGATAGACGGAGTTAATAGTTTGCATAAGTGAGCACTGGTTGGAAGATGGCACTTTGTTGAATTGGGAGAAGGAGATGTGTGGTGCTGGGTCGAAACAAAATGGAAGATTCTCCTGCGATATATTCCCTCGGTGGTAAGGTTGATGAATAAATGGTACAATTTTCATTCCCTAAGTAAGGATGACTTGAACAAGATCAAGAGGATGTCATGGATTAAGGGGAGTGGTTTTTTTGAACTGCACTCATGGTACATCAGATTCAATCCCCTTAATGAGATGCCAAAAAAGAAACTGATATCGGTCAAATTGCCTAGTTTGCCGACTGAAATCTGGACTCGGCAAATCTTCATGGATATCAGAAATGTGATTGGGAAGTTCGTTTACATCGAACCTCAGTGTTTGGGGGTTGAGGATAAAATAATTGCATTGATCTTGATTGAAAAAGAATTTATGGGGGGCTTCCTAGACCACATTGAGCTACTCTGGGAGGGCACACATCCAGTATAAAGACTAGACTTCTGGGGTGTCTCCTTCCGATGTTTGATTTTCCACCACATGGGACATCTCATGGCTCAGTTTCCATGCCAGATGGGTATATGTCTTATGGTGCACAGGCAGATAATATATGGGACGAAGGATAAGGTTGGTGGATGGGTTTCTAATTCCGTGGTTGGCTAGGATGTGACTAGGTATGCAGGCAGTACACACCACTATTCATGTACCCCTCCTCTTTTTATGCCATTCCCATCCTCTGAATTAAATCCTGATAAATGTAATTATTCTGCCCCAATTGTGGTTCCTCAATCTCCCTGGACATCCAATGGTTATGGCTCACCTGTTGTTGATGACACATATTTTTCCCCATTGGAAAGTATCACGTACAAATTTTGTGTTGACCCACCAAATATGGGCTTAACTCCTCCCCCTCTAACGACATATCTTGCCATCTCCCCAACACACATGACATATATCCCTGCACCTCCATCCCTGCCCCCCCCCATATCACAACCATCCCCAGTGATTGGGACTCGACCTATTATGCCTACTTCACCCATCTCATCCCCTACAAACTCGGTGGATAATGACATTGACTTCTTACTCAATAAGAAGACGCTGGATCTTCGTACACTCACTATTCACCAACCAATTTATTCTTCATCACCGCACATCAGTCTCACCTCGACGGGTAACATCACGGTCCACTGAAAACATAACCACGATAGTCGTCACTTCAGGGGACGACCAAGGCCCCTTTCATTTAGTCCATCTGATACACATGCTCTAATTGATATCCCCATCGCATCATCCATCACCCCTTGGGCCCTTAGAGAAATTTTCCCCACTCCTGGGCTATCATGAATTTCAGTCTATCTATGAATATCCAGAGTTTGGCGGGTGCTCCAAAAGTTTTGGCCCTCAAAGAACTCTTCATCTTGACCCATCCCTACATCCTCCTTATCTAGGAAACTATTCACTCGGCACAACAGGTGATTATATATTTAAGGGAGATGCTCCCTAATTGGCATATGGTGGTGACAGATGTTGCACCCTCTCGGGGGGTCTTGTTGCTCTATGGGACCCGAGATGGGTCTATATGATGACCTTTTCTTTTTTTGTAGGCATATTACTAATTGGAAAAATCAGAGGGATCTGAGGACGCATACATATTTGGAATATATATGCCCCATATAGAGAGAAGGACACATTTAGGGAACAACTGGTTGCATCAGCAGTTTTGGTACTGAAATCCCTTATTTTGGTTGGGGATCTGAACTGCACTATTCAGATGCATGAGGTTTGGGTGCGGGGGGGTCCTGGAAAGTAGATGCCATTGCAAAACAGAAAAAAGACATAATTTCCGATTTCAATTTCATGGATATATGCCCCTTTAGGATTTCACCTACCTGGCATAATGGAAGGACTAGAGATGGATATGTTGCAAAAAGGCTGGATAGATTTATTCTACATGAACAATTGATAGAGAGAATTGGGTCCATCCAATCAGGCATCATAAATAGCTTTATTTCTTACCATGGACCCATTATTCTCCAATGGAGGCGGGGGGACCTCAGATATGGGTTGTTGTTCAAATTTAATCAGGTGTGGCTAGAGGACCTGAAATTTAACACTTTGGTGTAGGATGTCTAGAGAAAGGATAAGGCACACGACATCTCCCCTATGGTGAATTTTCTAGGAAAACTATGAGGCTTAAAGGTGGTTGTAAAAGAAAGGGATAGGAGAAAGAAATCCCAAATGAAAAAACAACTAAAAGATATATCTACTAAATTGGATATACTGAGTCTACAATGGCAACAACAAAATCCCTCGGCATCACTACGAACAACAATATACTCGCTAGAACAAAAAAGAAAACATATTCTACAATTTTAGGAGGCAATTTGGCACCTTAAGAGTAGGGCCATATGGATCTACGACGGTGATAGGAAAAAAAAATTCTAAATATATGCGAATCACAAAAGGAAGATAATTGACACAGAAGGGAACCGAATACAATCTCAACAAGATATAAGTAAAGAGGTTGTCCAACATTTTGAAAAGGCATACAGTTGCAAAGAGGTAGACTATGCCGAGGACCAGATTTGGGGGGTGGAATTATACCCCACCATGTTAGATGATGATGCAAACGCGACTCTATACAATGAAGTCACGAAGGAGGAAATATTGGAGGTGCTCAAATCTTTTAAAAGAGATAAATGCTCGTGACCAGATGGATGGACTGTCAAACTATTTAGACATTTTTTCGACATTTTTTTAGGGAGACCTCTTGGAAATGGTGGAAGAATCAAGCATCATGGGTTATATCCATCCTCATATAAATTCGACTACATTGCCCTCATTCCAAAAGGGAGACCCACTACATCCTTCATGGATTATTGACCCATCTCGCTATGTAATCTTATATATAAGATTATATCCAAGACTATTGGTGTCAGGATTAAGCACACCCTATCAAAATATATATAATCTGAATAGTTCATATTCCTACAGAATAGACAGATACACGATTTTGTGGCCACTGCTCAAGAATGGATACATACGATCCACCTCAAAAAACTAAATGTAGCAAATATGAAGGTGGACCTACAAAAGGCATATGATTGCTTAGACTGGGGATATTTGAGGATGGTTTCAGAAAAAATTGGTCTACAGACCAGGAATACAGAATAGATCATGGCATGCATCACTAATGTTATATATGTTGTTATTATACATGGATATCCCACTTGCTCTTTCAAGGCAGGTTGAGGGCTCAGACAAGCATGTTCCCTCTCACCATTATTATTCGTTTTGGCAATGGATGGACTCAGTTTGCATATTAATAAAGCTTTGGCGGAGGGTGGTATTAGCGCTCTGGTTTTGGGCTGAAATATTATAATTTCTCATAGTTTTTTTGTGGACAATGTGTTGATAATGGGTATGATCAATAGAATTACATGGTTTGCTTTATTCCACATCTTTTACAAATTTGGGAATGCCACAAGACTATACATGAATCTACAAAAGTCTATCATTTTATATGGATATAGTGATCTGGAGGACATTGCATACATTCGAAGATTATTTGGGGTGCAGGCCAATGATTTGGTGGGGGGCATGAAATACTTGGTATTGCATATAAAACCTAATAAATACAAGATAAATGACTGGCTGTGGTTAGTGGATTGTTACTACAAAAAGATATCTGGGTGGGCGTACAAATGTCTATCACTAGGTTGGCGCATTACTCTCACCCAATCGATGATCACACAGTTGGGAGTGTTTTGGTCCCATCTGTACTACCACCCAAGCACCATTATCACAAAACTTAACAGGATTATGGAAAAATACATTTGGTCTAGATTGAACACCACACGTAAATACCATCTGACTAATTTGGCATCCATTACATTACCAAAAACACTCGGTGGTTGGGGGATCTTGGATTTGAGGCGTTTCAGATGGGCATTGCTACAAAAAACATTCTGGAGAGGTATATTTGGGGAGGGAATATGGGCAAATACTATGAGACATAAATACCTCAAAGACAAATATTTTAATGTATGGATGCATAGGAAGCTCATTGGGACTATTTCAGGTTCGGCCATATGGCTCGGCTTAAATAAAATAAGGCAAAGTTTTCTGCAAAACTTTTGTTGGATCTTTGGATCTGGGCATAAGATACTCATTCCCTACGACCAAATTTTGGGAATGGGATGGGATTTGAACCCATCGGAGGGGCTCATCCAGTGCATCAATAATAAGGGAATTTTCTATTGGAATCAAGCCATTTGGTACTTACATGGTAATATACCTATCTGGAATAGATCAAGGGAGATGGGCATGGAGGGTTTGATGGCACGGGAATGGTAGTAGATGAGGTCTAAAATGAAATTAATTGGTGTCAGTGTGGAAGCTAACGGTGATCAGATTGCTTGGCTTGGAAAAATGAAGGAAGGAGGCATAGTGGTGGCAGATGTTTATAATACATTCTGCTACTATGAAGTACACAACTCAGAGGTATGTTGGTTTTATAAGTTTTGGAAATATATAATTCCTATTAAGATCATTTTATTTCTTTGGCTTGTTTGGAAAAACAAGAACTTGAGCTCAGAAAACCTACAAAAGAAGAACTGGCAGCCTAGAGTATGTGCATTATGTAGGAACGTGGTGGAAGACAATGTTAATCTATTTCTGAAATGCTGTGTTACTACACAGATCTGGAGCAATATTGCTAGGAACATTGGTTTTCCACTCAATCAATATGATAACATCACAAGCTTTTTGGGTTGGTGGAGTAAACAAACCTCACAATGGAGGAATATCCCATTAACATTTTTTTGGGAAATATGGAGATGAAGCAATAATATAATCTTTGAGAAATATATGGAAAATGAAACACATGTGGTAGACTGCATAATTGGATGGTATGCTTCTGCAAATGCCAACAACAGTGGACCTAAGGAGCTGATTCGTAGGAGGACAGGCCCATGAATGACTACCCGACAGGGTTCTTTGACGGCGCAGTAGAAAGGGGGAAATGTGGGTGTGGTTTTTGGATAATTATATCTAGGGAACAAGAATACTGGGTTCACTGTTGGTAGAGGCACAAATATGAAGGCAGAGGCTACTTCATTATGGGGACTTCTTTGGTTCATTTCTTATCTAAACATTCCCACCATCCACATTTATGGAGATTCACAGCATATCATAGACCATGTACTAGGTAGCACTAAAATAAATCAACCACTTCATGGATGGCTCAGACAAACTGAGGTCATTTGAGGATCTTTCAAAAAGTCGGTCATTTGAGGATCTTTCAAAAAGTCAACTATTCAGCCCATTGGAAGGGAAATCAATTAGAATGCAGACAACATGTCAAAGAAGGGTCTACTAAATGCACTAGATGGGATGCACATTGAGATAAAGATGGGTGGCAACACACTGAAGGCTAGGATCCTTTCACTCCGAGGGTAACGTGCCCTCTTGGATGGGATCTATCCCATTGCAAGATTGGTGTTTTTTATTTCTCCGAAGATGTTCTTTTGTGGCTGAGATTTTGTTGTTAAATATGCATAGTTTTATATTATTATGTGATACGATGGACTGAGTATGTTTTAATATAAGCTCGACAGTTAAAAATGTGCAGGACATAATGTTTTGATCTGCTCTAATGTTCAGTTTTACTCACATAGAATGTTATATTAAAATGTCTAAGCACATTTTTTCACAAATGAATGGACAGATATAGGACAGAACAAGATATGGAAGCTAATGCACATGCACTGTAAAATGGCTGAATATATGAAGTGTTTTTTATTTTATATATAAAAACAGTGTTTTTTTCTTACTCGAAAAAAAATCTTCGCTGTTTAAAACACTCGAACATCATTCATAATTTTTTATAAAATCATAAGGTTTGAATACAGAAAATGAGATTCGGTCCATTAATTTTTTCTAAGAAAGTAATAGGCATTCGAAATTGACATCGGCCGTTCTTTCTACTATACCTAGGCTCGTATGTGCAGATTTAATCAAAAGAAAAGAGAGATATTATTATTAAAGGGATCTATATATCCTTCCCTAGAAACTAAATGCTTCTTTCCCCTCCCTCTCTCGTTCATTTTCCGGTTGCTCCCATATTAGGATGTGGGCAACCGGTGTTGGAGCCCAGGCCCCTCTTTACCACCGATCCTTACGAGTCCATAGCGGATTCGAGTACAGCCGTCTCCTTCTGTAAATGGAGTGGAGTCACACACAGCAACCGTCATCCAATTGACAGAATACTTGCCCTAAAACTCACAGCTATGGATCTGCACGACCCCATTTGATCTCCTCCTCCCAACACTTTGTCATTTTTCCTCTCACTTGATAATTAAGGAAGCAAATTCGTCTTCGGCTAGATTACCTCTCCTCTGTCCCACGGTCCTGCCAGTGGACAAGATCCACATCAACATCAATAAAAAGCAGCAAACCCTAAAATCTGAAACTTCCAAAAACGAAAACAAGAATACAATTTTGTGTCAAGACCGCAAACCTAAGCCTTGGCGTGGTAGAGATCACTTTTCGCTCGGTTCCTCTGTATCGCCACCACAGAACACGTGAGAATCCGTCTCATATTTGGAAAAATCAAGCAAGCGGAGGAACGACAAATTGCCAAGAGGAGGAGAAAGTGGGACCGTGAAGATCCATAGATGTGAGTTTGACGGCAACTAATCTCTCCCTTGGATAACCGCTGCTGTAGGTTACGCCACTCCAGTTGCACGAGGACGCGGCCTCGCTCTAATCCCCATGGACTCTCAAGGATCACTGGTGACGAGGGAACTGGAATCCAACAATGGCCGCTCAAGATCTTGGTATGGGTAACCGAGGGAAGAAGAGGAGAGAAAAAAGGGGAAAGAAGAGAAACACCGTATAGTGAGCGAGTGTTTAGATGAAGTAATGCAAATTTATATAGCAAAAGTAAAAATGGATGTTTACATTTCGTGGGGTCAGTCCAGAGATATCCGATCAAAGAAATGCGAAGAAAGAGGCCTAAGATGCTGCCAGCGAGTGATTTAGATGAAGTAAATTTATATAGCAAAAATAAAAAATGGATGATTGCTTTTCGTGGGGTCAGTCTGGAGATATCCGATGAGAGAAATGCGTAGAGAGAGGAGCATGATGCTGCCAGCGAGTGATACGGATAAAGGCATAAAATTAGGGAAATCAATATAAATAGGGTGGCGTCCTTCAAGTAAAATAATAGAATAGGTATGTTTCCTTTTCTGGTGTTACAGTAGCGGACACGTCCCTCGGGGATTCCCAGGTAGTCCAAACAGGGTACAAGCACCGACTCTGAAGATAGTAAAGACGGGAAGAAGAAATGATAATTTGATGGGGAGTGAATGAATAAAAAATGTTTGGAAAGTGGGAGGTGTTTAATTTAATGGCATTGAATCTGTAAATAATGTTTGGTGAGTGGAAAGCCCAAGTAGTGATGAGTGATAGATTGACGGGGGAGTAAATGAATAAAATAATGTTTGGCAAAGGGGGGTGTTTAATTTTTTAGCATTGAATCAATAAATAATTTTTGCATGTCGCAATCTGCAGCCCTATCCAAAGTTGAGTGATAATTTGATTGGGAGTGAATGAATAAATAATGCTTGGCAAGTGGGAGGCGTTTAATTTGTTCTCATATCAAAAAGTTGTTCTCATCCGTTGCCACGTTTCTTTACGTCCACCGCAAGTTATGTGGGTAGTTCCCAACTATATATATTATATCATATTTTTTAAATATTCAAAATGTTGTGTAATTTTTGTTTTAAAGAAATAATAATGCTTTTTTAGCAAGATTAAATTGGTTTATTGAAGCTAAAATAAGTAAGGAGTTATTTATTGGATCAAAGGATTCATAGGGTTTATTTTGTAATAAATCTTTTGAAAGTAGGATCTATTTCGAGTACATGCAAATGATATAAGAGAGTTTTTTGAGAGTGTTTTTCATTAGTTTGTTTGGTTATTTTAAAATGTGAAATATTTTTATTTCAACCAGTTTCCAGAATTGACCCATCTCAATTTCATTTTATGTAGAGTTTATAAGAATGAGTTATTAATTTTATTTATTTTTTTTTTATTAATGAATTCTAGAAAATATTTGAAGGAAAAAGATTATCACTTTTTATATCATGTTAATTATTAATTTAAAAAATTTAATAAATAAAAATTTAAGAAATATTTTATAATATTGTTTATTTAAAATTATAATATCATGATTAAAAAATTCTTTCTATAAAATTATAACATAAGAAAAATTTCTTTAATTTAAATATTGAATGTAAATTAAAAAATATAACAACTCCAAATTAAAAGTTTATAATAATATCACTCACTTATAAAATTTTAAAATCAATAAACATTAGATACCTAGATATTTGTATGGAAGTATAGAGGTGCGAATTGAAAAGTTGGAGACTTCTCTCCCGCTTAATACAATAAATTTATTAATATTTCTCCTTTGAGGGAAACGGTTGTTAATGAACTTGAATGGAGAGCTGAAGCAACTTCATGATTAATTATATGAATATTTGGTATGTAAATTATGATAATATATTTGTTAGCGTCGGATCAAGCAAAAAAATAAGGCAATTTCATGTTTTTTTTACATACAAAACCTTAATTAAAATAAATAAAAGTACAACTCCAAACCAAAAATTTTTGTAATCCTCTGAAAAATCAATTTTTTAATAAAAATTATCGAAGTAGAGAAACAAAAAAGATACAACAAAAAATAACAATATTGTCCACAGTGCAATTTTAATTTAGGAATTAAGCACTCTCTTGGTTGACGGAGAGGAAGGAATGAATATTGAGATTTGCCCGAGATTTTTGTTAATAAAAAACAAATGGACAGATGAAACAAAATTCTAAATTTTCACATTAATTCAGTTAAATATGTGATACCTCAAATTCTAAAAGTCGGTATTCCCGAGGGAACTTTCTCTCAAGGAATGAATTGATGTCAAAAAGGAAGAAACGGAATAAAGAGGGGTTTGAGCATTATATTCCCCCATTACGCTTAAAATATTTTTCCCTCGATTATATATTTATTTTTAAATATATATCATAAATTTATTATATGTCTTTTAGGAATGATATTTTAGAATGTGAAATTTTTTTTATCGTAATTATAAATTATATAAATATATGAAAATTTATCATAACTTAATTGGTAGGTGGTAAAACAAACACTTATAGTTATTGAGATTTATAAATCTAATTTAATTTAATAATATTATTTTAAGGAAAACTATACCATTGGAAATGTCTTATTGGTCATTTATAGTCAGGTATAATTCCATTCCTAGATGCTTTGGGTTTTAGGAAATTAACTTGTTTCCTTATGTCTCAAGAATACAAGTTTTTAGTCAATAGAAAATAATTTTATATTTTGCTATAGAGCCAAAAGGTAATTTTAGACAAGATAGTATAACTTGCAAGAAGACCAACTTCTCTTGTAGTCATCGTTGAGGCTTCCTCTAGTGGATTCATGTGCCTTCTAATGGTTTCTAGCCTTAGTGCTTGACAAGAGACTAAATATTACCTCTAGTTGTTGTTTAACCTCTTGCCAAGGAAAAAGTAAAAATATATTATTTATATGAAATTAATACTCTAAATTATAAAAGCGATGAAAAATATTTATTAGATTAATCATATTGATAATATAGAGGTATGTATGGAAGAATATTTTGTAGTAAAAGAGTTTAATCACATGTTGTGGTGAAGATTAAAATGAGCTTTTAGAATTTTTAAATAAGGAAGATGTCATGAATCAAACTAGCATAATAAAAATAAGTAACTCCACACTTTGTCAACATTAAAGAGAGTCAACCAATGATAAACCGATGCAAAAGGAACATCCTTTTACAATATATACAATGCATAAGACAAGATACTTAAACAAAGGAATCTTCAATAATAAAATAATGTGATTATGATGTAACCTACCGTTAAGCTAACTTAACCATAACTAATTAATGAATAAGGAATGAGGGGAAGGAATGCACATGACGGCCTTAATAGGAAATGAAATAGAGGAAGAATATGTACACCACAAAGAGGTAGAGGAAGTTATCCTACGGTCGATATTTTGTTTAAGGGACATAATTATCATTTTGGAAAGGATTTAAAGTCTATATTTTGTTTAAGGGACACAATTATCATTTTGCAATGGATTTAAGGAATATATTGAAGAGATAAATAAGGGAATAAGGAAAATTTTTGACATTAAAAAAACATTATAAATCCTTCCAATTTAATGAATATTCCAAGTGAAGAGAAAGTACTAAATAATTAATATAGAGAAGATAAAGAATTACACAACAAGGAGTTAAGGTACATTGAGGATAATTTTATTTTAGACCATAGGTCAATGCTATGCAATGTTGTGTGGACAATAGGTAAGTTCTTCATATGGAGGAATATGGAAACAACATGGCCAATTCATTAATTAGAAAATATTATATGGTAGGGGTTCATATTTGCGAATTTAAAACCATACCAAATGAAAGAAACATATTTCTTAGTATATAAGTCCTGGGAGTGCTTTTATATTAAGGAGGGACTGCTTTTAATATATTAAAAACATTTTTATATTAAGGCTTTTATGATTATTACTTGGGAGGATTTGAATAGTTGGATTAAAACGGGAATCAACTACACTATTTGATATCAATAATGTTGTAGTTCTGCTCCATGGATGTTCTGTTTTTTCCTTCTTCTTTTTTATGGCTAGAATCCTCTTTATGGCATGAAAAAATCTCACATCTCCAAAATTATACACAATTTCTCAAGCATTACAATGCTTCACATTAGCCATAACTATCCCATATCATTTTTTTTTGTGTATTCACCCATCAATCTATGACTTATTGAAATTAATGATTTGACTAATACAAAAAAAATGTACTTGATAGGAATAATTTATAAGAAATCTCTATTTGGTACAAACAAATAGAGAATTCTTTTCTTATAACTTCTAGAAATCACATTCCCAACCACATAAGTAATATTATGTAAACATTGGTATATTGATAGCTCAAAATCCAACCTCTCTACAACTATACTATTTGCTTGGTTTCTAATTGAGAAGGAAAAGTAGAGGCATGGTTTGGGTATCTTCACATGGTATTTATGCACAAGCTAATATCATGGCACATGGGTTCATATTGGGGGAGTAAAAATAATTAAAATATAATTCAATATATTGAATGTTATTAAGGGGTAATTATCCATCTATTGTGGATATTCCACTAGAATAGTTTGTCACAATAGATTTGATGAAAATATTAAAATTTTTACTGTGAAAGTCAATTTCTTTTAGCTATGAAATTGTTTAATTACTATTGTTTTTGCTTAAATATATGAAATAGTTGAAATGTGAAAATAAATAAACACACACACACACACAGCACAAATAAACAAAATATTTTACCATGTGGAACCCTTAGGGCAAGAAACCCCTCTAGAATGTGAGGTTGCTATGCTTTTTTCTAGTATGGACATATGCAAATACAAAAAAAGAGGCAGACTTCGTGGAGTTACCTGAGATTGTGGCTACTTGGGAAGCTACATAATCTTATCCCCATCTATTCTTCTTACTAACATCTAACTCATGCCCACTCTACTCAAACATGGAACAGATACAATAACATAGAATGGAAACATTTCCTCTCCTATTGGTTGAATATTTAACAATTGTTCATTGTCATCTAGGGTTAAGGTTTTAACCTATTCAACCTTTAATTAGAGTTTTGGCTTTAACCTTCTACAATATTCTTTAAAGTCAACATGTGGCTAGCCCAATATGCATGATTAAGGGAGGATGATGTGATATCCTCTTGTACCATGGTGGTCAACATCCTGGAACAACTTGTCTGAGGGATAACCATTTTGTACAACATTTTCTTGATGCCAATTTCGTCATTAGAAAGGTATTTGAATCTAGATCAACATTGAGGCTTCCTCACACAATAAAGGAAATATTAGCCCCAAAAAATGTCATTAGATAGCTCAAAATCACTTTAAAAAGTTTTAAACCCAAATTTTCCAAACTATGACATATCGCGAAAATGACCTTGTAATTTGATTCCTCCATTTTTTTCCACTTTGAAAGCATCAAGATAGATTTAAAAAAATATAATAATCCAATATTATTAAAACAAAATGTCAAATCAAATTGTACTTTGTGTTAATATGTTTAGTTTGTTAATGCAATTTTCCTTTCTTGGATAATTTAATTGCAAAATTATTATCAATCAGAAGAGGGGTATCTCACCTATTTCTCCTAAAAATCTTCAAGAATTTTCCTAAGCCACACAATCTCCTTGGTTTCTTTAGCAGGTTGCTACATATTCTTCCTTTGTTTTAGAATATGCCAAAATTAACTATTTGTGTGACCTCTAGGATACAACTTCTAATTGAAGAATCATAACATAGCTTGATGTAGACACCTAATTCTCCTTATCTCCATCAAATTATGAATCAAAATATCCAATCAAGATAAAGTCATCCACCTGTGAATATTTGAGTCCAAAGTCTTGAGTTCCATTCAAGTACTTTAGAACTATTTTTGCTGCAGACCAATGCCCTTCACAAGGCTTTTGCAAACCTGGAAAGGATTCCAATAATAAAATAAATATCTAGTCTAGTAGTGGTGAGGTAGATAAAACTTCCCAAAAATTGTCGATACTTAGTTGCATCCTCAAATTCAATTCTTTCTTTAGATGTGAGATTCAAATTTTGTTCAATTAGAGTGGAATTTTTTTTCATTCAACCATGCCAAACTTTTTCAATAATTCTCCAATGTACTTCTTTTGAGAGAGGAATATATATCTAGGACATTGGGTCACTTCAATGCCCAAGTAGTAGTGAAGGTGTTTGTAATCTGTCATGTTAAATCCTCTCTTCAATTATTTCTTTATGGATGCAATTACCTTACATTGTTTCATGTTATCAACATATTAGCTACATATACCACAAGACAGACAACATTTTTTCCAAATTTCTTGAGAAATGAAGTTGTGCCATCAATATTAAAGTGTCCAAAATTTAATTTTAGAAGATGCTCAGTAAATTTTTCATACCATACACATGATGCTTGTTTTAGGTGATACAAGGATTTGATGAGTTTGCAGACTTTTTTTCTTGTACCTCACAACAAAACATTTTGGTCGAGACATAAAACATTTCCTTTCAATAATTTATTCAAGAAAGTAGTGTTTACATCAATTTAATGAAATTTCCATCCATCCCTAGCTGTAAAGGAAAAGAGAGTTTTGATGGTGGCCTATTTTGTTATGGCGGCAAAGGTCTCTTGATAATCAACATCTTATTTCTATGAAAATCCTTTTTCCATGAACCTTGCTTTGTTCTTGTTGAGTGAGACATCTAATTTATATTTTTTCTCGAAGTCCCACATGCAACCTCCAAATGGAGGGTCTACCAGCTTCCATGTTCCATTCTATATGAGAGCATCCTACTCCTTTTACATTGCTTATTTCCATTCATAATGAGAAGTAAATTTTTTAAAGGAAGTTGGTTCAAAATTATTAGACAAATTTGATTCACAATCACAAGAAACATCCATATCATTAGCTGACTCAGAATCATATACATCACCTCCCTTTTGTCTTGTGGAACTTCTAGTTCCTTTCTTTCCAACCTCATCAGGATGAACACTTTAAAGTTTTCTAATGATCCATTTTGGAGGAAATTTTTGAGGTTGTATAGGCTTATCTATTGATTGATATAGGGTTTCACTAAGATTTAACCTTCCAATCCTCTCAATCACATCACTCAAAATTCTTCCTGATTTGAAAAAGAGGATATAACTTCATGAAAGGGAGATAGAGCTTAAGAAGGAGATTCCATTGACCGATCCAAGATATGGACCCCCCCTTCAAGATGTGGAATATCATTATAAAATTCATGTTAAGTTTTTACATGATTGAATCTATCCAAATGATCAATTTGTCACTCAACAATATTGTCAGTATTGGAAGACTCAAGAAAAGTCACATCTCTATAAAATATAAATTTCTTATTTACCTCATCACAGAGACAATATGATTTGGTGGTATCTAAGTATCCCAAGAAGATTCATATTCAACTCCTTACATCAAAATTTCTTCTTTATTCCTTGGGATTCAAGGCATAACAGCTAGAACGAAATATCCTAAGATCTCTTATTAAAGGAATGTGGCCATACCACATTTCACAAGGAGACTTATTTTTAAGAGCATGACAGGGGCATATATTTTTTATATACACTGCACATGTAATTGAGTTAGCTCAAAACATCATCTTTACATTTTCAAGAAACATCATTGAGCGAATAATATTTAAGATAGTCTTGTTCATTCTTTTAGCTACACAATTATGTTGAGGATTGTATGGCACAATTATTTGATGTTGAATCCCATGTGGCAAAGATAGTTTTCAAATTCATTAGAAGTATATGATTTTCCATTATCAGTACAAAGAGAGATGATATGTGATTATGCATCATTTTCAATCCATGCATGAGAACTTTAGAAAGTTTCAAAAGTTTATGATCTACTCCTTAACAAGTATACACAACACATTTTGTTGTAATCATTAATAAACTTCATCATATATTTATTTCCATTTGCAGAAGGAATAGGCATAGGACCGCACAAATAAAAATGAATCAGTGCAAGCTTTGTACATTTTCTAGAAGTAGAATAATTAAATGGTTATTTGATATGTTTTCCTAGGATACATGTATCACATTGCTTTAGTTTCCTTGTAATAGCTGGAAAACCAGAAACATTGTTTCTTTTTAGTAAATGAAGATTGTCGTAATTAAGATGTCCAAATATTGCATGCGAAAGAAGACTATATGAAAATGTAACTATACTAAGAAATATATGCAAAATTATATGCATGAGAATATGTTCCCTGTAAATTCAACAACATTTCTTCCTATATACATGACAATTGTGTTGTCTAGTGCTTTATCTCTACTTTTCCATCAAACATATAGATGGACTAACCTTGCTAGTGAATATGAACAAGGGACAACAAGTTTCTCCATAATTATGGAAGGTAAAGTACACCATGTAGAAGAGTCAAGAAATCTAGGAAATTTAGACATGATGGTGCCAAGTCCAAATGGCTTGAGAATTGACTTATCTACAATGCAAACTACTCAATCTGCATTGTCACTAAAGTTTTCAAAGAAGTACTTCTAGAAGGTTATGACTCATATGGCAGGTTGCACCTATATCAAGTATCCATGCATCTTTCCAAGAAGAAAATGAGTATGAAATAGATCTCTAGTTACTCCAATATTGTAATGGGAACCAATATAATGAGAAAATTCAAGTGCTTTCCCTTTTGCTAGATCTAGTGTTTTACATTTTTCTTCTTTGTATTCTTCTCTATTCTTTTCCAAGGGATTTGGTATGTGAATGCATTATGTCCATCTCTATTACAATGAATTTAGTGGAGGTCAAATATTCGTCATTGATGGTTTTTACCCCCATGCATCTATTATTCTTCCTTCCACATCGTCTTCTACCACCTTGCCCTCTAGAAGAATCTTATGATTGATTCTTCTCTTTCTATGCAATGAACATTGCTCCTTTAGGGGATTGAAAATTTTTATTCCTCTTACCAAAATATTTCTCCCTTCTTACAAACTTCTCCGCAAGAGTGTAAAAAGTAATGTCCTTGAGCTGGGAACTAGCTTGCAAATATTCCAGATAGTGAGAGTACGTAGCATAGGGGGGCCTATCAAAGGATGTTATGGGGATGTCCATTTTAACTCCCTTGGCTTCTAAATCACACATGTTGAAGAGCTTGATCATCAATTGAACTACTTCCAATTCTGAGTGTGATTCATATAAATATTTCATTTTTTGTAATCCATCATAAGTATTTGTAATTGGAATAATATGATGAGACACCTCTTCACCTATGGAAGCAAAAATTGTGGAATAGGGCTTGCTATTTGTGTTCACTCATATGGTGAGTTCTTTGTCCAATATACGCTTGATAGGTGCATTTTCATCTTCTCCTTCATAGATTCCTTTACAAAAATCATTAAAGATAAGGGCATGCCTAATAATTCTCAACCATTATTTGTATTTTTCTTTTCCAATGATTACTAATCCAAAAATGGATATGAGAGAATGCATCTTCAATAATTTTTTAGTTGTGCTAGCAAGAAATTGACCAGGCAATGAAAGGTTGCACAAAGTTTCACTAGTTTAGGGAGAAACCAAAATTATGTGTTAAATTACAATTGGTAGTAGCTACAAGATCTTTGATGAATCCAATTTTTTTGAATAATGGTATGTGTTTTAGGATTCTATGGCCAAATCTTGCTCACCCACTTTGACCTCTCTTTGATATGAAACATCCACTCGCCCGTCCAATGAGATCTTGAGTTGGATCTGACATCAACAATGTGAGCCAACACTTTTTGCTAAAATCATATCTATAAGTTAATATATCTATATATGTTACAAAAGACACCCTTGGAAATTATGGATTATTGTCCCACCAGCCATTCCATGGGATAAATTAGAAAGAGAGAGAAAACATGGTTAAAAAGACTACAAATATAAGAGAGATAATAGGTCTCTGCTATGAAAAATGCACAAGAAGGAAAAAATGGAAAAGAACAAGAGAAAATTCATAAACGAATTACTGATAGTGATAGAAAATATAACTCCTAAATGCCTAGCTCGAAAATAAGTGGCAAACAACTGTGAAAATGCCAAAAAAGATTAACTAAGTGATTTTACAAATTAATATTCCAACCAACTTAAGAATATAGGTCAAATGAACATACATGACCAAATAAAATTTCTCTAAAATACTTAAAGTTCAATAAATATGTCAAAAATAGTGGATGCAAGCATTAAGTAGAGAAACAGGTACCCTACAACTAAGGAAATGAGGATCATAGGATGGGAAACAAGGGTTGTAGTAGCATCTAAACTGATGGGCACATATTCTATCATCTAATCACATTTTGACATGTATATGGTGCTTACACATACTTGGCAATGTGACACTAATGATATGTATTCCAGAATTCGAAGATGTCGATGATTTTCGAAGGCTCAACATAAATGAATATCCCAACATGATGATATGATAACTCAACATGCCACCTCACTCTCCACCATCCAGTCATTTCCAGACACATGGAAGATGTTGACGTGACCCCTTCCATGTGGCACTATTGATGTTTTTCCAAATGTCACTCATATTTCCATGTAGTTGGAAGCAAGAACACCAAATCTAGGTGACACATGTTCTCCAAATGTTACTACCATGATATTCTTATAGCATCATGATGACATAATTCCTCAATGACTTTGGTACTTGGATACTCTGGTGTCATCAACTAGTGTGCCTAGTAAATAGAAATAGGGCCATAAAATGAAAGTGTATCAACCAAGGCCCTACCATATTAGGGACTCTGCTAAATTCATTTTTGTATTCCTCCAAGGCCCAATTTCTTAGTTAGTAATCCCCTTCCAAGTAGTTCTCAGTCCTATCTCATGTCATTCCATGTGAATAGGGGCTAAGGATGCATCCTTCATCCTTAAATTGTTTGGTAAAGCCGAATCTTTGTTGTACAACCCCATTTTTCTTTGTTAAGAACTATTCAACTACCTTTTAGGTCACTACTCATTCTCTTCCTCTATCCATGTAGCATTAGACTTCTTACTTTTGGCATTGGTAATTTAAGAGACCCATAGACCAACTTCTCTATAGGGTCATACAAAGCATTAAGATCCTGTGATAATATATGTTTCAATTCACCATTCTGGTATGCATAGAGAACCATTGTGATAGATTTAGTTAGATAATAAATATACATACATGCATACAAACATACATACACATGCACACACACAAAAAAACACAGATACAGACATAGAGCCATTATAGCTAAAGTTATCCTTTCTATTTTTGAACACACAATATATAACATTCATATCTAGAGAAATGACCCAATAGTCTAAGTTAATTACTAACTATACATTGATGTTCATTCAACATAACATTACAACAACTTTTAGCCTACCATAGCATACATACATAGTGCACCATACATCATAAAGGCTCATAAATAATGATAGGTAAGCATATGAACAATTTCACAACTAGTCCCTATAACCACCATTAACATCTTAGTTCATCCTTGAATAACACATCATGATCACATATTTTCACTCAGAAGATTTTCATTGCACGCAACAATCTATTCATAGGAGCGAACTAACCAACACTCGTCCAAGTTAGGCTAGCTATTCAATTCACTTCTCATGCATATTCCATAATGCAATACAAATGGATTTAATCTTATCATTACATTTTCACATATAAACCCATCAAAGCACTAACCTTTATACTTGGAAATTAATTTCACTTCATTTATAGAAGTATAAATTACACTTATTTGCTTCAATTACACTTGTTGTAAACTAATAATGAGTAAGCCACATTCCACCCCAACATAGTTTCATCTATGCTATAATATTTCTTAGTGTTGGTTGCCCCTATGCCAGATCCAATAACTTAAGGGAAGCTTCACTCAGGGTTCATAAGGTTCAAACAACATGGAAAACACGAACGACTCTCTCCTTCTTACATAGAAAAAACATATCTAGACCTTTTGATTGCTAATTTATGGCTATGTAAAACTCAAGGTAGGGCCTATTTGGACCTATTAATATTCATGGTGTTGCCAATCCAAGTCGATATTGCACAAAGCGAGCCCTCCACTGAATCTGAAATGTGTTTAAAAATTATTCTTATGTTCTATGTGCTACCTCCAACACAATATGTAGGAAACTAGTATGGCCCCTCACTGAAAATTAATGTTTTGGTATTGATGTCCTGATGAAGTTCACTTTCACCTAACATAGTTTACTATTTTCTTAGAGGTTTCACAATCTCTAGTTTCCTACTATTTACTATCACTTGGTTAGGTACTCTTGGGTTTTTTCTACTCTCCACCTAGTGTTCTCCACACACACACACCACCCTCTCTCTCCTCACATTTAAAACTCTCTCTATTCCACCCATACACCATCCACCTCCTCGAATTGGCGAACCTTCCTTATGTTATGTGAGTACTAACATTTTGTAGAAAGAGGGTACATAGACCATACCCTTAAAGGAAGTACAATATCACTTCTCCCATTCCTCATAACTATTGGAAGTTTTGGTAACCTGACTACAAAATAAGGAAAAGAAAAACATTAATTCAAGAAGATATTAAACTTCCCAATACCCCCTTACAACTTTCCTCTTCACCAATCTCCCTTACCAGGGATTGAGATCTCTATTTCTTTCCCCCTGTTTTTAGATTTATAAATATATTAATAAATGTATAGCGAAATTGTTTTAGGTATTTGAAAAATTTACATTTATGTTCTTTATGTATATCATTAACATAACTAAACACAATATCAATTGATATAAATGACTGGGGCTTTATAATATTGTTCTTCTTAAGGGAACATTATCCTAAATGTTCTCACCAACCTAGGTGTCATATTTAGTAGAATTACACCATATCATGTGCCATTTTTACATTGTAGCAGAATATAGGCTGCTCCCTTTTATCTATACCAACATTGTTCCTCTTGCACATCAACATCATATTCTTATTCTTTTCCTTTCATGTTGCTTCAACATTGATATTTTTCTTCACTATGTAGTCACTTATAGTCTTATGGTTTTCCATTGAATGCCTTCATTAGAAACCAATAGCACATATGTGATATGATCATTTTCATATTAAATCATTAATTATTCTCCATACAAAATATGAATTTCCACAAAACAACGTGCATTTCAACAAATGAAATTTCAACTTAATGTTGGGATCAAGCAATACTATGGGGGGGGAGGGCGGAGAGCGGGGGGTCAATTAGTATTGCATGAAATTTTACAATAATATGTATTTTTAAAACCTAAAACAATTAATCAAAATATGCAACAATGAAAACACAATTAATACAATACAAGAACACTAGAATTTCTGGTGGAAACCCTCTAGGGGAATAAAACCATTGTACTAGTTTGCTTCCTCTCTTTTAATATAAGCTAATCTTCTCTTTTACATAAATATAATATCCCTAACTAGATATAATCAACCTCTCCTGTATATAGATTGTTATGAAACCAGCTCAAGCAAAGATAGAAAAGATAGATCAACGCCTTAGAATTCAGCCTCTTCGAGGGGGCAACCTCCTTTACATTACATAAATGAACAATTCTTGGATGATACAAATGAAAAGACCTCCTTTCTATATATAGGATTCTAAGGGGTCATAACATAATCAGAGCCGACATAACAATAATAATGTAAGGGCACAATAATAACAATATGGGCACAGCATGGGTACATCAATATAATAAGTGGGTT
>APFE030834918.1:3759-15992 GCA_000404065.3 Pinus taeda
ACAAGCGCCATCAGCGAAACCAATGTATGTTTGGAGAGGCGTCGACATCTGCAATATCAAGAGTAAAATCAAGATAAGCAGGACTAATAATGAAAAATACTCACTAAAGTAAAGCACGCAATCTTAATCTACGAACACAACAACGTAGAAAAAACTAATCTAATGAAATCTCCACGCTATCCGTTTAAGCATAATATTGCTTTAGATAAAGCCCATTCCTAGGTTTACCTAAAGAGACATCGTCAAAATCTTCCAGCTCATAGGCCCCTTTTGCCAGCTTCCACTTGACAATATATGGACCATGCCACATGGGTACAAATTTGCCAGCCCCTAGCTTATCGTTTGCTTGATCGTAAAGTAAAACTAGGTCGCCTTCCGAAAAATTGCGGGGTGTAACATTCCGATCATACTGAGCTTTGATCTGTTTGGCATGAGTTTCGATAGCTAATGCAGCATTGCGTTGATTCTCATCTAATTGAGCTAATTCTAATAAACGTTTTTCCTCTTCGGAAGTGGCTGGTAATAATTGCACGACAATTTGTAATGACAGGATTTCGCATTCAATGGGCAATGCTGCCTTTAAACTGTAAACCAGTTGAAAGGGAGTAAAACATGTTGATGTTTTGACTGAGGTTCGGTATGCCTAAAGCACTGAAAATAACATGTTGTGCCAATTCGACTGATGAATCCCAATGATTCGTCGGATCATGGTGACTAGAAATTTGATGACTGCTTCAACCAAACCATTTGCCTGTGGGTAATATGGAGTGGAACTATCGTGACGCAGGCTAAGCTGATCTGTAAGTTTGGTCATCATGATGTTTCAAAAATGACTCCCATGGTCAGTGATAATCGCTTGGGGAACACCAAACCTAGCAATTATATGATTGAAAATGAAAATCGCAGCAGTTTTTCCGTCTGCCGAAAATGTAGGCATCGCCTTGGCCCACTTGGTAAAATAATCTACCGCAAGGATGATATGCGCATGCCCCCCAGCCGAGTGAGGGTTACATGTAATAAAATCGATACCCCATTTTGCGAATGGACCAAAGGAAATGATAGGGTGGAGAGGAGCAGGTGGAGCGCACATCTTGCGATCAAAAATTTGGCAATTTTGGCATTTTTGGATGGTAGTAGTACAATCTTTAAATAAGGACAGCCATAAATAGCCAGTGCGCAAAATATTTTGGGCAGTGGCATACCCAGACATATGACCGCCAAATGCTCCAGAGTGGCAGTCATTAAGAACCTTCTCAGCCTCGTCATGAGTAAGGCAACGACGGAAAACAGAATCCACCCCATGACAATAAAGTGTATCTCCTATAATAGTGTAAGGTTGGGATTGGAATCGTATTTTCTGGCGTTGAGATCGTGATGTTTTGGGCCGAAAATATTGGGTTTGGAGATAGACAATGATATCTCCGTACCATGGATCAATGGTGCTGATAAGGAATAAGGATTCATCCGCAATGGATTCTTCCGCCACATGTTCGGTATCGGCATGAAGTCACACATTAATTCTGCAAAAACCAAAGACTTCTTTGACTTGGCCTTCTCAAATTCCAAGTCAAATTCCTGCAGGATGACAATCCATTTGGAATACTTGCCCCCCAACAATTGTTTAGTCAAAATGTATTGCATAGGGTTACAGTTAGATATGACAGTGGTTTTGCGTAACAAAATGTAGTGACGAAAGCATTGAATAGCTTGGATTGCAGCTAAGGCCAGTTTCTCCACATGTGAATATTTTAACTCAATAGGAGTTAGGGTCCAACTAAGATAATATATCACATTTTCACTTTTGAATTCATCCTGTTGAACTAAAACCATCCCAATAGTGGAATGGGAAGTGGCGAGGTACAAGAAGTAATATTGGTTGTAGTTGGGAGGATGCAATAATGGCGCATGGGTCAATGCATGTTTTAGAGCATCAAAAGATTTGTCAGCGATCTCATCCCAAAAGAATGGAGTGTTTTGTTTCAACAACCGGGTAAAACCTTTTGTAATCTCAGCGTAGTTAGGAATGAAACGACGTAAAAAGTTTTCTTTCCCTTGCAAACTCTGGAGTAGGCAAAGAGTCGAAGGAGGTGGTAACTTGACGATGGCTTTGACCTTCAAAGGATCGACGCGAATTCCGGCTTTCAATACAACAAATCCCAGTAATCGACCCATTTCGATACAGAAAACACACTTGTGCGGATTCAGCCTAATCCGATAATGCCTACATCTCATGAAAATGGCTCGTAAGTGAGTAGATGGTCGGCTCTTCGTAATGAATGAGCTCGTAAATCATCGAGATAGGGCTGCACAATGTGCTTGATGTCATGAAACGCATAAGACATGGCCCTTTGAAAATTTTCCCCGACGTTCTTCAATCCGAAAGGTAACTTGCAATAAGCAAATGTCCCCCATGGATAGATGAATGTCGTTTTTGGTTGATCTGCAGGTAGAATGTTAATTTGATTGTAACCGGAAAAGCCATCCATAAAGGAGAAAATTTCACTGCTGGCACAATCATCGATAATTTGATCGATATAGGGTGTTGGATAATTGTCCTTGGGACAAGCACGATTAATATCCCTATAGTCAATACATATTCTTATCGTCCCTTGCTTTTTAGTAACCAGAACAATATTCGATACCCAATCCGTTAATTGAATTGGATAAATGAAACCTGCTTTAAGTAATTTCTCAACTTCTGTTTTGATGGCAACAGCTTGTCGTGGGTGTATCTGACGCAAACGTTGCCGGATGGGTTTAGCATCCAGGTAAGTTTTGATCTCATGCACAACAATTGAAGGATCAATTCCTGGCATTTCCTCATAGGACCAGGCAAACGCGTCACGGAATTCTTGAAATAGGGCTTTATATGTTTTGACTTAGTGTCCGTACAAGAAGCACCTATGTGAATGTTTTCAACAATCCCAGGTTTGACTGAAATGTCGATAGGAACCGTTCGAGAAATATTTGCTAAATTTTGTTCAGAATCAAGATGTTTCAATGGATTCTACGGTTCTTTGACATATTCAGCAGTAAAAATAGATGAAAAATCATTCTCAAAATGATAAATCTCAGGTAAAAACGAAGATCGATGATGAAGATCTTCCCATGGTAACTCATCAACAGACAAAAGTTCCCGAATTTGCTCATCGGTGTGAACAGTTTCAGAAAAGGTTGTTGAGTTTGAGGTTGAGATTGAAAGTGATTCTCCATGGATCACATTCACTAGATCAGGATTGGTTGAACTTGATTCGGAAAATGATTGTATAGCCTGATAAGCAACTTCAAAGGGACTCAAAGGCATGGCATCACCAAAAGAGTCCACCTCAGAATCAGATGGAACGAACCAAGGATCATCAAGAACAATGGATTCTGACGAAATCATATGAATAGTTGTGAAAGGAGACGGTACATTGGGAGGAGGAAATGAAAAATTTCTGAGTAATCCAGAATCTTTAACTAATCCTACCCCAACATCCTTATAAGGGATAATGGTTTTACCAACATGTTGAATACTCTCAGCAGAGGATGGGTCAGATGAAAAGTAAGTTAACTGATCTATTGTAACGATCTTTCCATTATGTGGAAATTTAATAAGCCGAAAGACCGATGAAAGAACAACAGTCATCGCGTAAGACTAGCTACGACCCAAAAGAAGGTTGTAATCCAGAGGGGCATTAACCACCTCCACATCTAGATTAATAGTTTTTCCTTCAACCCCTATAGGTAAGTCTTGCAAAATGCCATAAGGATGAAACCCTCGGCCATCAAAGGCCTCCAGAATCATCGAGGATTGATTAAGTGTAGGAGAACCAAGGGCTTTCCAACACTGTATTGACATAATACACGTTGAAGCTCCCTCATCAATCACAGTCCGAAAGCAAGATCTGTTTTTGACTAACACTGGAATTTGGAAAGCCATTTGATGAGGCAAAAAAAGTGTACTATTTTATAAATCGAAGACTATGAGGTTTGAGTCCTGAATATCAACAGCTCCTATAGCCGACAATAGAAATTTATGCTTTGCTGGACAAGATTGCAGCACCTCCAAAGCCGACATTGTTGAAGGTGAAACAGCTAAGTCTTCAACAATGTTATAGTTCTGAGCAGCTCTCGCATGTGGATTGAAAGTTGACTTTCGAAGTATACCTTTAGCAGGCGGTTTGATTACTAAGTCTGGATTAGGTTTCTCGATCTGTAGCGGATCGGAACCAGATGGAGATGAGGTTGATGGGTTGGAATTAGAAGATTCCGCTTCCTTACCACCAATAGAACTCTTACTTCCATAATCTTGCGATCATGTCGCAATCCTAACATGGGACATCATCATTATGGGCTCTTCCGAGGCACTAGAGGAAGAACCTATCATTTTACTGCCTTGACTCGGAAAAGGATCCTTCAAAACAACAGGTGTTTGAGAACCTTTGACGATTTTCGCAACCTCATCACGATGTGGAAAATCTCTTGTAAAATACTCCTCATCGTAGATGAGACAAGGATAGCGAGGTTTACATTTCTCGTCAGTAGATTCAGGTTTATCTGATTTCTCTTTCAAGTTTTGCTTATTATTCTTCTTGCCTTTCTTCTTACCGCCAGATTTTGATTTGGCCGAAGATGATTCTATGACATGGACATCGGTAGAAATTTCAGTTGAAGACTCTCCCTTCGGGGAATCTGGTAAAGTTATAATAGGAGAAGAATTCTTGGAGGATTTCTTCTTACTTTTGGTATTAACAGTACCAATCATACCGTCAGCGGCATGAGACCCTGAGGGAGGTGCAGTTATTTGATTTTGCTTTGGCAGGTTGGGGATTTTCTCGTGTAAAGTACCTGACTGCGTATAAACTAAGTCAAGGTACTGAGCTTGAGCAATTACTTGCTCTTCGGTAACTACTCCTGCCTTGGCTACATCTTCAGTTATTTTAGGTAATAACGATTTTACAAACCATTCTACCAAAATTTTGTCCGGGATAAAAACTTTCACTAAACGACGTCGACGTCGCCATTCATGAATATGGTCTGAAATATATGTGGAAGTCGACTATTTTAATGAAGTTAATAACTCCGTTCCATTGTCATATCGGACTAGCAGCTGAAAATGAGTAAGGAAGGAAGTGGCTAACTGACTAAAATTGTAAAATGAGCCTCGTGGCAACTCAATGTACCACTTGGCTGCAAATCCAATCAAAGTGCATTGAAAAAGACGAAGATGAATTGAATCATCTATAATGGAATTCGATGCACACCAGAGATGGTAAGTCATCACATGATTTGACGAATCGTCTCCTGACTTCCCCTCAAACTTTGGTATATCACTGGGCAACTTATTCGGCATTGGCGGCCAAAATAGAAGATAATTAATGGGATCGTTCGTAAGGTGCGACAAGTCAGGTAAATCCAAAGTTGCTATAAATGGTAACTGACGGTTCGGATCCCGAAAAATTGGGGTCATAAGACCAGCCCCAGGAGGAGGATATCCAGGATAACTTGGAATTGGATTGGCATTTGGGATATTATATCCTCCTAGAAAACCAAGATTAACCGGACCATACTGGGGTTGTTGAGGTTGTTGATAAGTATACTTAGGGTACGGTTGATACTGATAAGTTGGGCTCTGCACAACAGGACCGAATTGGTACTGTCCACGGTACGATTGATAATTAAATTGAGGTTGACTTGTGACAACCATACTAGGCCCAGGTTGTCCTACAGGCATTGAAATCGAAGTCTGGATTGTAGGTCCGGACTAAGGTAAAGAGGCCTGAGGAGTTGATACAGGAACAGTAGAAACTGGAGCTGCTGATACTTCAGAAATAGGTGGGGTGGATTGAACAGAGGCCGCAGTAGTTGTAGCAAACGTTTGGGGCAGAGTTCGAGGTGAACTAGGCCTAGGCTTATGAACTACCCCAGGTGTAGAAGTTTGAGTAGTAGGCTGGACAGGTTGCTGGGGTGAACCAGAAACCAAAGGCTGTCCAGATTGAGATGACAACTACACACTGGGTTGTGAAGTCTGTTGATCCCACACCACGTTCATTCCAGGGTATGGACCCATAACAGGTTGAGCATATTGAGGACCAAAACCAGGTTGAGTGTAAGGTTGATAATTATATGGTACATTTCTCGTTCATTGAACAAATGATTGACCTAAAGGTGGTTGGAAACCTTGAGGTTGGTATTGACCTTGAGGTTGGTACTGACCTTGCGGCTGGTACTGACCTTGAGGCACATATTGAAACTGAGGTTGACCTTGAGGTACATATTGGTACTGGGGTTGACCTTGAGGAAAATACTGCCCCATAGGGATGTACTGTCCTTGAGGTTTCCCCCCAGGCGGTAATGGACTACCTTGAGGTTGCCTCCCAAGTGGTATTTGAGTACCTTGCGGCTGCCCCCTAGGCGGTATTGAATTACCTTGGGGTTGCGGGTTAGGGGTAGTACTAGACATCATAAGAATCTCTTTGACACTTAACGGTTTAGTTCCGCTATTACTAGGAGATACTACATATTCGATGGGTTGAGGAGATGCTCCTGAAAACGTACCAGATAAAGACTGATACCCAGGAGGAACAGAAGGACTGTCATGTAAAAATGTTTCTAGCATCTGAGAAAACAAAGATGACTATCTCGACATATTCAAAGGAGGATAATAACCTCTGGGTGTTGGATGGAAAGGAAAACGAGGTGGTGAAGGCGTGAGACCTGGATTTTCTAAAAAGTTGGTCAATGAAATATACCAAGCGTCACCTCTAATGGGATTGTAGAAAATGGATTCACGCTCCCTAAGTTCGATAGCTGGTTGATTTTCGGGGATGTTTATACCTTCGTCCGGACTTACAAGCTCTTCTATGGAAATGAGTCAAGAAGGAAGATTCTGGGTGATGATACTTTCTACCCTGGGTGAACTAGGACCACTAGAAATAGGAGAAGCAAATCCCGAAGATGGAGTAGCAGCAAGTTCAGTTTCAGGTTCAGAGATTTCAGGTTCTTCAACTAATGAACTAGTAGGAGTAATACTACTAGTAACTTCGGAAAATGAAATCGGTTCAGAAATATGTTCTGTTGCTTGAACTAGATAATCAGGATGTATGATTAACGAAGACTCTCCGGCCTCCGATGACCCAACTCTACTTTCACTAGGTGTGACAAGAGCTTGCAGCCCTTCAAGTTGACTTGGTGTAAATTCGGGAGGCTACCCCCGAAGTCGACGGGATTGTCTCGGTAATTCAGCCACGATTAATTATTTAATTACTTCACACGAAAACAAAGAAAATCTCAAGAAAACCACCTAAAGTCTCTAAAGAACCAAACAATTTGAAGCACATGCCTAATAAATCTAGGAGATCAAACCACACACAAACAATATCTTTCTGGATCGAAAACACTAGTTGGTGATGAAATCCAATGTCGCAGAACTCAATACAGAAATGGCGGTTGGAACAGTTACCCTGACAACCTGCTTAATGAAACAGACTGGCACAAGTTTCTCCACTATAACCGTCTCGAGTGAAGATAACCCCCTAGAGAGTCCAAGTGAGTCTAGTAGACGTCTGCTCCAGGTACAGTGGGATCTTCCCTCCACCGTCACCTAGGAAAGAATCTTATAGATTATGGCCACTAAGGTTACCAACGGAAATAAATATACCTGGGGGAACAATCTACGATCTGATACGCATGCAAGGGCAGAGTAACAAGCTCAATCCCCTTGAAGGCTCCTTGACATAATCCAAGGTTTACCAACAAGTGACCCCAAGCTCCCACACTGGTTCAGATATGATCTCGTGCTTCTCCTTTAAGAGGAGCTTTCCCAGAGCGTAGATGTAACAATTGGAATTTCTCCCTACCACAAGATCGAATACTTGTTTGTTTAAACTATCTTGGAGAGTTAATTACTTCCTACTCCAAGATACTAGCCTAAGCTATGTTGGTGAAAAGAGCCCTAGAAAATAAAATGATTGCTAGATGGATTTTAATTAAGCGTTAATTTTATTGTTTGTTTCTTAAGTCAATGGGTGCGGAGATGAAACTTTATGGTGTGAATACTCGACTCCAAAACACTAAAAAATGCACCTAAGAGATAACAATTCCTTTTCCTTTTCAATGAATTTATAGCTAAGGAAGAGTTGAAAATGCAATGCTTTGAAAATCAAATCTTTCTCTTAACATACAACTTGAAAGGAAAACTTTTTTGTCTTTTTCAAAGAACTTTAAAAATTAGACTACTAATCATGCTCACGGAAAATCCCTTTGCTTTTCAACAATCAAAAACTACAAGAAAAAACAATTCTTTTAAGAGAGCTTTTAAGATTTCTAGAAAAACTCTAAAAAACTATTGAAAACAAATTTTTCAACAAGCTTCTATAATTTCTATGCAACACTCAAAACTATAATCTAATCTTGAGATCTAACAAAATGGATTGAAAAGAAACTTGAAATGTTTTTGAGGATGCTTAACTTAGTTTTTCAACTAACTAAGGATAAATTTGTTCAAATCAACAAACTAATCAAAAACACCCAATTATGTTTTAATAAAAAATGAAATTCGAAACTTTCAATCAAGTTTAATCAAAGTTTTGCAAAAGAGAAAAATGGGATCTAAGGATAGATTTCATAAACTAGTCAAACTCAGCAAGAAGACTAGAGATACCAGGGTGATATAAGGCTCTAAGGCTTCTGATCTCTGAGCTATTACGAAGACCAAGCAAAAATCAATCCAACAGGCAAAACTTCTAGAAAATCACTTCAAACGAGAATGCCAATGAAAACTAACTCACAAGGAACTTTTGTCAAGACAAGTGCAGATTTGGGCATAAACTAACAGCTATGGACAAAAACTAAACCTAAATGGGTGGAAGGATCTTAGTTTTTTCAAACTTTTGATAGGGTCCGCAGGCTCCCAGTAGAACCAGGTGCGGTACCACTCTGTGTTATACTGTAACAGTGCGAATAGGTCCGCACTGTACCTAACGCAGAAGGTGTGGTCCTCTTCCAAGAATCCGAAAAATAAAAATCAAACCAGGATCTAACAAGTACCCAATCCCACACACATCAAGGCAAAATAAGAAACCAAAACTCAAGTTTCTCAAGTCAAAGCAAAGACAAATTAAAAACCAAAACCTTCCCCAGCGGAGTCGCCAATTTGTTGGCCGGATAAATCGTTCTTGTGGACAAGACCGATCTCCATAGTATCAAATGATATCTAGCAACAAGCAGCATAAGCAAATCTACTTTTCTCTAAACATGTTTCAATTCATAAATGAAAACTAAGAGGTGTAATAGACCCTACCTTGGTCCAATGCTTGTTTGTGGCAGCTTTGTTCCAATAGTTTCAAATAGTTCCCTTTTAATAACCTGCATACACAAACAAACACAGATCAAAGAACACCTGCATAGATACTATAATAAAACATGTTCATTATGAAGATCAAGGAGCTCATAAAATAAACCATTAGAGACAGTTCATTTAGAAAAACAAACTTGATTGTATTAACTTTATGAATAAAAGAACCTTACAACCTTTGCCTTGATGTTGCACAAGCTCTTTCCAGGGTCTAGCAGGAATCTCCTCTACTTTGACAAGCCTCACTCACTTCCCAAATGAAAAGAAAGGTATGTGATCTCTCCTCTCACAAGCTCAAAAAGGAAGTCTAATTTCCAGCAACATTTACCCTCAAGAATCTTCAGCTTTCAACCTCCTCTACAACCAGCCCAATGCCTGAATTTATACTGCAAATGGAGGAAGTTGCAGGTCCACCATTGAAGAGATAAGTTCCTCCTTCAATGGGATAAGCACCTCATATCATGGATTTAGCTCCCTTAGTTATGGAATGGATGAACCAAGGTGGAGCGGACTTGCCAGCGTAATATTCCTTCTAGAAGCGTCCAGAAGTGACCCAAGGTGAGTTTTTAAGAGCGAACTGACGCCTTTTTAACTTTTATAGGGGTTCACGCCCATCACTTAACAGACAGAGTGGTCAGGTTCGCAGGGGACATGACCATTGGGTGTGGTACCGTAGGCAATGCTAGGAGAAAGTGCGAAACCAGGATTTGAGATATTTTTAAGGTCTTTCTCCCATTTTCAAGGCTTGACATGAAGAGCTGAGGCTTAAGACTTGCAAAGGAGGTATGTATGAGTAGTGATGGACTCACACAAACTGTAGAAAGTCATGGTGACAATTTTTTGTGTAACAATATCATGGGAGAGTACGGGGGTTAATTGGTAAAAAAACTCAGTGGGACTCAGGGGATAGTTACCTAAGAGGTTGGGATGGTTCTTGAGGGTCTTGTTGCTGATGTAAAAGATCTATATGGTGTGTTTCCATCGGTTCCACTTCCTTAAGGTGACTTAGGAGGTTGAGTCATATCATAGTAACATCTTGTCACATGTTTACCCTGGCTGGACGGTTACTTGGGTAGATGTGGGAGGAGGGTGTTACAAAGTACTTATTAATATGTGGATTTAATAAATGTTATCTCGCTATTATTTTCATGGTTTAATGTTGGTTATAAGCATGGTTATATGATTGGTTATTGTCATGGTTATTTCATGTATTTACTTGTAACTGAAAGGATAATGGATGCAAGTCCTAATAGATGACAAAATAGTTAAGGGAATAGGATAGTGATCCTTCTTGTCAAGTCTCATATGATTCATCAGTCATTTATGCTCTACCTTGTATTTATTTCCTATAGATTGCATTGATGCCAAGTGTTTGACCAAATGCCAGTCCCGGTTGGGGATGGTCAGGCTTAGTCCTGGAGTCAATTTATGATTTGTAAGACTTTTTATTATGTAAATCATGGATTTTTGGAGTGTCATTGAATTCTAGGTAGTGACATGGGCTCTGGGCTTGAAAAAGTAGCTCAAATCCCAGGGATGTTGGCACAACACTAAGAAAAATAGTCCTTGGATGCTGGCATGCCATGTTGTGGGAGCGTCCAGAGCCCTTTGGACGTTGGCATGCCCATAGCATGGGAGAGTACGGGGGTTAATTGGTCAAAAATCTTAGTGGGACTCAGGGGATGGTCACCTAAGAGGTTGGGATGGTTCTTGAGGGTCTTGTTGCTAACGTGGAAGGTCTGTATGGTGTTTTTTCCGTCGGTTCCACTTCCTTAAGGTGACTTAGGAGGTCGAGTCATATCATAATAACTTCTCATCACATGTTTACCCTGGTGCTGAGCACCAGTATTGCAGCAAGAATGCTGCAACTCCTGGGGCTTCCTACTTTACTTTTATCAACCCGGTAGTTCGTAACAAACTTGGAAGCAACGGTGCTATATGCACAAGTACTAGCTCTTACTGCAGGTTGTCACTTGGTCAGTTGGCGCAAGATCACTAGGAGCTCAAGCCAACTTCTATGAGTTTCCAGAAGAAGATTTTAACTATGATGAAAGAAAGCTAACTCTACAAAGGTTATCCTACTTGCAGAAAGAGAAACAAGACTGGAGTGTAAAGCAAACCCTAATTCTTCCAACTAACCCTACTTTTGCAGAAAGAGAGATGAAAACTGATGAAATGAGTGCCATTGACTACTGAGAAGGTAAATTACATCTATTCAAGCTACTTCTGAAAGGAAATGAGAAAAAAGCGTCCTTTAGGGTTTTTATGTCTTTTATGTGAAATTGCTATGCTTGTAATTTATCTAAATGTGGTTATGGCAAAGATTTCGTGGCAATGGAAGGCGACCTTGGGGTTGGAAAGGTGTAGGAAGGTGTTGGGGAGTCCTAAAAAGCCTCTGGTAACCTCTTGGAGACTTCCTCTGCAATCGAACTTCAAAAAGTCACTTTCAGGAAACTCTACAGGAGACTGCAGGGGATCTACAGGAGGATCTATAGGAGGATCTACAGGAGGATGCCGAGAGCTGTTTTTAGAGGCTTTAAAGGTGGAAAAATGGTTGGAAATGGTAGTTGAAGATTAGAGGGAGGTGTCAAGGTGTCTGAAGCTCATGAAGGATGATTAAGGAAGAAAATGATGGTTGGATTTGTTCAAGAGACAAGAGGGAAGCTTATGAGAAAAATGTAGAAATTAGGGCAGACTCGTGAAGGGCTGTGAATGACTTGTGAAACCTGTGAGAAAGGAGATGATGATGGATTCTTTATTGATGTACCATGAGCAGAGGTGTTGTTGGTACCATCCCATGACCTCCTTTTTCCTCCTAAAACATATCATTTGCCTACTTCTTTCCATCATATATCTCTTAGATCCCTTGAAAATTGATTAGTTAATAGTCCTATAG
>APFE030834921.1:2206-42445 GCA_000404065.3 Pinus taeda
GGATGCGTACACGCAGGTAAGGTAGAGAGAACCTGCGTACCCAGAGATAAACATGTTTTTTAATGACTTTCTCTCTTTTTGAAGTTTGACATGAAGAGCAGAGGTATAAGGCTTGACAAGGAGGATAATATGACTATTTTTTGAGCCATATTAACTACAGATAGTCATGGTGACAAATTTCAGTGTAACACTCCCAACATTTGGGTTTTGGTTTTTCCTAAAATTTGGATTCCTAGTAGTGTTGCTTGTTTGTCATTCCCAAGAGGACTTTCTTTCCATGGTCTCAACCCTATATCCTAACCTTTCCATACCTTTCATGATTGCATCTAGCTTTTGATCAAAGGTTGAGGGTTCCTCTTTGAAAGTTATTCTTCTCTCATTTTTTGATCTGGTTCTCTTGGAAATCAAGTTTGCCTCTACACTTACAGCTATATTCTGCATGTTTGCAAGACTTGGAGGTGCTCTTTCTCTTAATTGATATGCCATGTCTGGGTCAAATCCATCAGGAAATTTGATCAAGGCTAGATCGGGAGGAGGTCTCAAGTTTTGAGGGATAGCATTATATACATTGTTGAACCTAGCACAGTAGTCTTGAACTGTCTCTTGTGGGCCTCTTTTCAAATTATCATATTCTGTCAGTATGTGAAGGAGGTCCTTCTTCTTTTCCCACCTGTTTAAAAAACTTAGGTATAAGGCATCAGGATTGACTATAGAGTTTGCAGCCAGAAACCTGAACCAATTCCTTACATCCCTTGTCAAACTTTGCACAAAAATTTTCATTCTTACATCTTCATCATCTATCTCATAGTTCTGAAAATAGTCTTGCATCCTCTTGGTGTGTTGCTGGGTAGTGTAAGTGCCAGTCCCATCAAAGTAAGTGATTTTCCCTTGATAGTCTTGGGGAATTTCCCCTGGGTTTGCAGGCAGGACTAGAGGAGCATATCTATCCATGTTTACATGGATAAAAGGGGTAGCAAGGAGGAGTGGGATAGCTGGGACAATAGGGATAACAGGAGTGAGGTGTGTTGGGGATGGGGGAGTGGGGAAAATACCTTGGGAGGTGGATGAAGAGCTAGGATAAGCTGGGGTAGGGTGAGGATGAACTGATGCTTTGACAGGAGTGGGAATATAGCTATGTTGATTTGGCTCGGTATCTGAATCTGAGAGCTCCCTTAGTTGCTCTTGTTGCTTTAATATTTTGGGGATTAAATTGGGGTTTTCAAAGATAGTTGGGGGATTAGGGTTAGGATTGGACCTAGTGTAATGGGATTTCTTCTTTGAAGCCAGCTTCTGGGCTTTCTTTGCTTAGTATCCTATGATAGGACCTTCAAACAGGAAGCTTATTTCCTTTCACTTGGTATTTTGACATAAAGTCCCCAGCGGAGTCGCCATTGATGTTATCACTCAGGTTGTTCCCTGCTTCCTAAAGGGAATACGGCAGAGGTAACCACTGACCAATCTTTTAGTTGCAGGTCCTAGCCTACCTGTAACTAGAGAGGGCTCTCTCTTTATAGTTTAGCTTTGTTTGATGAATGTTTTAGGCTAGTTATGATGCACTGTTTGTTTTAAACTTGGTGGGTTGGTGAATTCATATAGAACTGAGATAGAGATTACAGAACAGTTTGTTCCATTGGGCAATGGAGTTGAGGTATTTGTGCTTATGAAAGTGGATTTATGAAAACGGAGTGTCGCTGCAGAGAAAGTTAGGCATATGTGAAACAATTTATCAGATTTGTTGATGAAATTATGGAATTAGTGAATGAAAGGCAGTTAAGAATCTTCCACTATGCTAAATGAAGAAACATGAAGGTATTGCTTAAGAGCAGTTAAGAATTCTTAAACAGTATTCACCATGACAGGAAAAGTTCAGATATGAGCAATTAAGAATTCATATCTATGGCTAATCCAGAAGAAAACATATTTAGAAATAGAGATTGAGCATAGGGTGCTTGAAACAAATCCTAGGCTATTCTTTTTCTCTACTTACTAAGATTATGAAAACATAAAAGTTATGGCATACACAGGAAACACATACATTGTTAAGAGAAACTTATTGATTCAGCAAATGACACAGGAATTCTGCAACAAAACAGAGCTTTACATATCCATCTTCAGACAGCGTTGGAACCAGAAATCTCCATCAGAAAATTTTATTATCAAAAAGTCTTCAGAATAAAACAGATCTCTTCAAAAAGAATTACACTACAACCGACCCTCAATGCGTTATCTGAGGGGATATATATACAAACTAGGGTATAAAATATCTTAGTGGAGAGTTATTGTGCAATAAATTGCATCACCAACTCTCTTACAAAAAGTAAATGATAACATAAATGTAGCTTTTAATGCTGAGATAGCCAATATTTTTCTGTCAGACATATTTGAATTTATGGCTCTGGAAAGTAGGCTGAAGTTGTGCCTTTAACTCTGCGTTGATTTAGCCTGATGTCTGGGTGCATTGCTGAGTCACCTGTATGGCCACTTGATGTACCTGTATCTTGATCTTCCTGCTGACCTGTCTGCTGACCTGTAAACTCTGATTTTTCTCAAAAAAGGCAAAAAGTAAAGTGGCATTATCTGGGCAAAATCTCCAGCATTGCTTGCCACCAATCAGCTGGGGGTAGCTGATGCCTCCTCATTTTTACCACTGTTTCATCTGCCTCTGTATGTCTGTAGAAATTGGGAGGCACCTCAAACAGATGATTTATTTCATGTTGAATGAAGAATAGATTTTCCAGCTTGTCATAGAGGGATTGTCCAGAGGGAGGCCTTGCTTCTTCTGTGGAGCTGCTGGATGCAGTGATCCAATTTTCAACATAATTGTTGATCCTTGTCATATACTGATTATATGACAGCAGCTGTCCTGTGCCAGTCACTAGGCTTGGCAGTCCTTTGTCCTGTAGAATAGCCATCTTGGCTCTAAATTCATCTATCTCTGCCTTCATCTCTTGACACTTCCTCTCCAATGTCTGAGCAAAATTCCTTAAGGTCAATACCTTCTTGGCTGTGAGGATTGTATCTGTCCTGCTGCTTATTTGTAGAGCAACCAGTTCCTCTCTAGTGCGGTTATTCAGGAAATGAATCATTTTGGTGGCCTGCTCAGGCATTATTCCCAGGGCTGTCCTGGCTCTCTGAATCTCTACATGAGCTATTTCTATTAGCTCCACCTGTTCAAAAATTGCTTGAATGGACCTCCATTGGTCCTGTATAGATTGGCCAATTTTGGCCCAAATAATCTTTTTAATTTCTGCTAGGGTTTTACCTAGCATCAACTCTTTTTCTAGAGTTTTCGCTTTGGCCTCTAAGGCCTTTATTTCTCTTTGCTTTTCTGCCACTGTCATCTTTGATTTGTCATAACTGGCCTCCAGCTTGGCCAGTTTTTCCTTGGCAGTGTTTATTTCGGTGACTTGAGTTTCCAACTCTTTAACAGCCTTCATCAACTCCTCCATGCCCATGTTGGATTCTGCTGCTGCTGTTGCTTCTATTGTTGCTCCTGTTGCTGATGTAGTTGTAGTAGGTGCTGGAACAGTAGGAGGGGCTGCTGCTGTTTGTGTTGGAGGGGCAGGTTCAAGGTTTATTGAAGTTTGAGGGGGCTGGGAGGTTGATTCCCCTTGCTTGTCCTGCAGAGCTTTCTCTAACTCGGCCTCCATTTGCAGTATCCTTTGGTTCATGACCAGCAGCAGCTCCATGGCATTATCCACCTGTTTCTCTTGTGCTAGCTCTGCTGTTTCAGGATGGATGGTAGGAGGAAATTTTGCCTGTCTTCTCAATGCAGCAATATCATCTTCTTTCTTCTTTATAAGGGCTCTAACACCCTTTGGGTCCTTTGGGTCATGTCCCAAATCTACAATTATGTCCTCCAGAGTCTTTATTATGTTATCCTTTGCAGAGGAGGACAGTCTTTCATAATCAAGCTGCATGTTGGTGTTCTTCAAGGCTTCTTTTAGCTGATGGACCAGCATTGCCCTGTCAACAAGTGTTGCATACACCATCTCCCCAGTCTGTTTGTGCAGCTCAATCTGATCCATGGGGTGTATGTCTTTAGCAAAGACCTCTAGGTTTGTCTTGTAGTAATCTGTTGTGGTCTTTGGGTGTGGAACTTTGGGCTTCAGATGAGTGAAGATCATCTTTTCTTCCTTTATATCATAGGCAGCCATTAATATTTGTTTTTTGGCTGGGGTTGTATTCATGAATTTCTCATAGAGCTATACCCTTAACAACTCATTTTGTGCCTTGATCTCTTTGAAGCCCTCTTTGACTATGGCTGGCTTTTTTCCCTGTTGTCTGGAGGAGGATACCTCCATGGTCTGTTGCTGGGCCTGTTCTAGCTTAAATGAGCTAGTGGCAGTCTGTTGGCTTCTTTTCCTTTCTTTACTGTGGCTTTCTGCCAGTTCTTCACTGATGTCTCCTTCTTATGCCTCAAGGTCTACTCTCGGCCTCTTGGCCTCTGGTTGCTGTGATGACCCTGTTGGAGGTGTGATCTCCTCCCTGTCTCTCTTTTTCCCTCTCTCATCATTGAGAGGAGTCTGCAAAACTGGGTTTTGTGTTTGTTCAGTTTGCTGTGGAGGGGCCTATTCTGATTGCTGGTCCTTTCAAGTACTAGGTTGCCCTGTCTCTACCTCTTGTTGTTCATCCATTTTCTCCTTTCCCTTTGCTGCAGTTGCTGTAGTTGGAGCCTGCTGGATGTCCTGTGCAGCTGGAGCAGTAGAGGTGCCTTCTCCTGCTTGGACTGGCTGCTTGAACAAGACCTGTTGACAAGATTCTAAGTCAAGAGTTTTTTCCAAGTCCTTTACAGCCTGCTCCATTATTTCTTCCTGAGTCAATTCCTCTACTATTGACTTAGGCACCCATTCATCTTGATTAGCAAAGTGTTGTATTTGAGGGATTGGGCAATGCTTATAGGCTAGCAGCCTATATTTGACCCTCCTGGCACTGATGAAGCCTTCAGGTTCATAAGGGACCCACCAGAAGCTTCTCTTGAGTTTGAGCTGTTGTCCTAGTATTTGGTCAGCATCTTGCCAACCATCGTTTTTGTTCATGACAAATGGGCCTAGGTGGTCCTTGAATTTTAGATTGGCTTTCTTCTTTGCATTGTGAAAGTGTTTTAGATAAGAGTTTATGAGCTGTCTGTAGTACTCCAGGGAAAATAGCCTCATAGGGACATATTTTGGGAGCCTGTAGGGACAACGCTCACAGCCATAAATTCTGATGACAGTGTGGTTTTGGTACAAGTACCAATCACCAATTTTGTAGCTTCTGGATAGCTGCAAGATTTTCTGCATATCCTTGGATAGCCTGATAGGAGGGGTCCTCTTTAAGAGCCATGTGACTGGATACACAAACTGATCAATGAACTCACAGTATGAGTAGGGGGAATTCTGGACTTGGTGGAAGACTGAAGACCAGAAGATCTCAAACCTTCTCTCACCCTGTGAGTCTAGCTTCCTGATTGAGCACTGGAAGCAATCTGTTTGGTAGTATAAGAATAAGTGATAGATGTATGAGGAATATTTGAATATTGCCTCCCTCTTCAGCTTTGTCAATTGATCATGTATCTTGTTGGCAATGTACTTGGCATAGTTGTATTTCATAGCAGGGGGCTTCACAAGGCTGTATGCAGAGAGCATGACCAACACAGTCAGATCAACATGCTCGTTTGTAGTGAACCCCAGCACAGAGGTCAGCATATCTACCAGTAGCTTTCCAACCTCATTGAAACTTGCATAGGAAAAAGGAGGTGGCCCAGAAGGTTGGCAGTCTGCCTTCATGAATTTCCTAGCTATGGCAGCAATGTCTGTGCTAGAGAGTTTGGAGCCCTCATCTAGCAAATAGTTCATGGAGAAGAGGTATGTTAGTTGAGTCTGCTTGTAGTTGAGCATTTGGTTGATGGAATCTGGAGTTATATAAAAGAGGATGCTCCCAGATGGAGACTTTACAGCCCTGAGCTTCTGGTCATATTTCTCTGCACATAGGTGGATGACTTCAGGAAAAATGCTGACAGAAGGCAGGAAGTAAGTGGGTAGATTGGATTCCCGGATGCTATACAGGTCACTGTTGTCCAAGTGACTGTTTCTTAGTTGGCAGTATGTTTGCAAGTGGCTTCTTTCTGCCACAAAGTCTGTGATGAGGGCATCACTGTCCACCAGTGGCATAGCTTCTAGTTCTCTGTTAGGTGGATTTATGGGCACCACATCCAGAACAGCTGGAGTGGCCATTGTCTTGTTTCAGCTGGTGGCTTATTGATTTCAAACTTGATGTGAATGCTGAGGAAATGGCTTACTGATCTCTGTTTGCAGTGAGCAGTTTGGCAATGCAAGGAGGCTGTCACAGGCTTAATGAATCTGTGGGGCACTCTGTTTTGAAGAACCAGAGTGTGTTTGAGCTGGTTAGCTGGTTATTTGTAGAGAATTCCTTTAGCAGGGGTGAGGGAACTTGTCAAGTCAGTCTTCTAGCCAGTAGCTGGTCTTCTTTAGTTTTTCTTTGTGGAAAAATGGTGAATTTCACAGAGGGTTGCGGATTTCTTCGAGACTTTCGTCGCGCAGGGGTTTCAGTGGGTTTTTAAGTAGATTACAGTGGTGAATTTGACAATGTGGGTCCTTTAGCTGAGTTTTTTAAGCAGGAAAATAGGATTGCAAGGAGAACAATGGACAAGATAGGATGCCTGCGGCAAATACCTGGTTTTAATGGCGTATGAGGCGTTTGCACTGGTCGAATTGGCTGAATTGCAGGTAGTTGGGTTGATGATGGAGGCAGCAGCGAATTTGGCAGATTGCTTTTCCTTTTTTATCATTGGAGGTTGAATTTCGCTTTCAGAGGAGCTCCAGGCGTCGTAGAAAACAATGCGAAATAACGGTTATTTGACGCCTTTTTATGCATTTTTGGCATATTGGCACCTTTTTGTGATGATGTCATGCTGACTTTATCATGGGCCCGGGTACGGATGGGTGACGTGGAGGCTGACGTGGGTGCCCAGGTGGCAGCGACACGGTGGCAGGGTGGACAGGGTGACATGGTGGCTGGGGGCGACGTGGAGGCCTAGCGGCGGCAAAGCAGGGTGACGTCACGCTGACGGGGGCGTGACGTCAGCGCGGGGGGGAGGGCGGTAAGTGGTCTCCCCGGCAGGGTCCAAGGCGGTAAGTGGTTTGGAGGGGAGCGGTAGCGAACAATGCGGGTGCCTGATGCGTGGTGGGGGTACAACAGCAATACCGCCCATCCCCCGGACGCAAAAGGTCGGGCAAGTCTGCTGGGAGATCGACCGCCCACCGTTGGATGGGCGGGGCGGAAGATCGGACGACAGGCGGGAATTGCGAGGTGACCGTGCATTAACATACTGGGGGCCCGCCCAAATAATTAATTAAACTTTAATAAATCGGGTGCGGGGTGGGTTTAGAACATTAGGTTATGGGTTTTTCGGGTTAAAACACACATTTTATTAAATGTTTTTTTATTTAAAACTATATAATAAAAACGGGTTTAGGGCGGAGGAAAGGGGGACAAGGATAAATGAGGGCGGGGAACTTGACTTTTTGACCTTTAACCATGGTTTTTTGCCCAAAACCCATAGTTTTTAGGATGAATGAGGGTTAATACTAACCCTTGAGGGGTTAATATTTCCCAAGGAGGGTATATAGCTATAATGCTAGGGGGAGGGTATTTATAGATATTTTTGGGAGATTTTGAATAGATTGGAATAGAATTAGGGGAAGGGGGAAGTTAGGGAGCTAGATAATATGTTAGTGATTAATATGGTTTGTGAGGTGAATGAAGGGGTAAAGCCAAGTTTTAATAAGTGAAACTTAACTTAAGATTTTGAGGATAAATGAAAAATGAAAGAAAGGATGTTTTACACAAAAAATGTGGCTTCTTTTCATGTTTGAACTGCATGGTTTGACCAAGTAGTTTGTGATGCAATGAGGTGGAACTGGACACCTGAGCAGATCTCAAGGCCCTTGGGAGTGTTAGTAAAATGAAGTTTGGGGGAAACTGGGGAAGTTAGACAAGCTTCCAATGCTTGTCCTCCACTCTTTGCCTTTGAGGTCAATACCCTGAGTGGCATAATTTTTTGCACTTAATAGGCCAATTGGTGATGGCTCTCCATTTCTGCAACCTTGCACTACCTACCCATCCTAGTAATCCTAACATTTTTTCTTCATTAAAGTGGGTGCACTTGAATTAGCAGACCCTGATTTTCCTCTTTTTCTTTTGACTGCCCTCCTATCTAAAATCTACCCTTATTTCTTCCAAGGCCCCAGATTAAGCAGTTGGGCACCTTTATTTCTCTACCTAGCTAGTCATCTACCAAGCTTGAGCTGTTTGGTCAGGTAACATTCTCTATTCTGCAGCAAGCAATTTAACCATGGCATGGTCCAGTTTAGATTGTTGGGCCATCCATCAAGTGTGATTAGCAGCAGTATTTGCATAACATGACACTGCCAAATAAGCTAGTAGTGGCATTTTTGGACTGGCCACTTCATGCGTCTTTAGTTTTGGGTTCAGTTTTCACTTTTCTTCTTGACCACTTTGATTTCTTGCCTTTTGATTATTTCTTTAAGGCATACCCTCTTTTCATTTTTAATTTTTTGTAGCATGTACACAAAATATGGAACCTTTGCAGCCTGCAATGATGAACATATTTGGTCCTTCCACTGTCAATCATGAAAGATGAAACCTATTGGTATAGGAACCTAACATATCCATCAGAGTTCTGCATATTTTGGTTTTTTTTTTTCAGTATGGAGGTATAAAACTGCTTTTTTGTAACTGATGCTTGTACTCTTCTTTCTCATGCCACTTAATGAATGAAGGCCTCCTCATTTATCGAGCAGGGCCCAAAGACGTAGTCCAAGTCAGACGAACTCTGTTATCAAGTATTGTTGTCTTCTTTCATGCTTTATGTGTTTCTCCTCTTCTCTCATGTGCACATTAAGTTTTCTATGTTAAGATACAATTTATGCATGTAATTCTTTTACACATTTATAAGCAAAATATTTTGGATCAAGTGGTATTAGAGCAGGTCCTTTTAGATGTGAATTGCATGTTTGTATGCTAACAAGAAATAGGCTCCAAAGAGGCGAAGGGAAACTCAAGTCTTTCGATCCCGAAGCAGAGCGTGCACATCAAAAGAGAAACATGGAAGATGAAGAGGCTCGTCATGAAGAGGAGTGAAATTTCCACAAAATCTTCTATACAATGGTAGAGAATGTTGGTCAATTTCTTTCAAGACTAGAGAAAGTAGAAGAGAGAAATCTAGAAGAACAAGGTTCAGTGCATGGAAATGGTGAAGGAGAAACCCCTCCTTCTCCTTCCACGAGTGAAAGTTCTTCTTCCTCTCATTACAATCATCATAGAAATTCAAGGGATGCATCTAAGAAACCTTTTCTTTAAATTAGATGTCAAATTTGATCTTCCCATGTTAACGGTGAAAGTAATGTAGAAAAGATTAATAACTGGATTAGGAATATTGAAATCTACTGCAGGATTCAACAGATCGAAAAGGACGAGGAAAAGATTCAGTTGGCCTCTCTTTGGCTGAGTAGCACCGCTCTCATTTGGTGGGAGAGCAAATTGTGAAGCAGTAAGAGTGTGAGTAATCTTCTTTCCTCATGGCCTAGTTTCATTTCTGCATTAAAGGAACAATTCTATCCCTTTGGTTATAAAAATAAAGCCTTAATGGATTGGAAATACTTAAGGCAAGGCAGAGGTCAGGATGTTCAAAGCTTTACAGAGGAATTTAGAGAACATACACTTAATTTGGGCATTGCACTTGACTCACCTAAAGTAGTAACTAAGTATATTGGGTCAATACATAGTTACCTTAGACATTCATTATTATTTTTTGAACCAACTACTATTGACTCAACCAGTGTAAAGGCCATAGTTCTTGAGAATGGGGGAAAAAATAAAAGAGATTATCATTTCAAGAAATCACGTTTCAAACCTCCAAATGGCAAACCCAAAGTGAAAGGAAAAGGAAAGGAGAAGAGGACTGCATCAACAAAGAAATATGAAGGAGAAAGGCCTTATTGCACTCACTGCAAAAAGGAAGGTCATGACAACGATCATTGTTGGAAACTATGCCCAGAAAAGAGACCAAAGAAGTATGGAGGAAAAGGCAAGCAGAAGACAATGGCAACTATGCAAGAAGACCTTGGATTTGATTCTAGAGATGAAGCATTGATCACATCAGTAGGAAAAAAAGGTAATCTTACTCCTCAGGTTAATTTTGAATCACATGAAGGTACTAGTTCAATAGGTGAGTCTCTTCCTAATGAACGAAAGAGAATTGAACTATTTCATATTAGAGTTATCATAAATCATACAAAAGTGGAAACTCTATTTCATATCAGATCCTAAGAAAACTTAATTTCAAAGTCCTTGGTAAAGAAGCTAGGCTTGGAAACCATACCACATCCAAAACCTTACCCACTTGGATGGATAAATGATAAAGCAAAACTGAATGTAGCTAAGTAGTGTAAGGTTAAATTTGTGATCGCTTCTAAGTTAGTAGATAAGGTAAAACTTGATGTGATACCATTGGATATTTGTGGCATGGTGTTAGGGAGTCCATATCTATATGATAGAAAGGTAATCTTCTTTTGTCATGAAAACAAATACCAAATCACAAAAGATGGGGTAGAATATATTGTAAGGGCCCATCAAACTAAAATCAATGCCCGCCTTGTAAGTGCAGGACAAATGAAGAGGTTGGTGAATTCCAATAAGGTTGCATGCTTATGATTGTAAGGGGAAAAGATGCAGAATTATCCAAAGATTTCCAAGGTTGTGATCATGTGCATAAAAAGGAATTATGTGAATTAATTTCTAACTATGATGAGATGTTTCAGGAACCAAGGGGATTACCTCCGAAGAGGGAAATCCAACATGAGATCCATTTGCAGCATGACACTTCTTTACCGAATATTGGCATGTACAAGATGTCGACCATTGAGATGGAGGAGATCAAAAAGCAGGTGCAGGAACTATTGAACCAAGGGATCATCAGACCAAACACTTCTCCATGCGGCTCACCAATTTTCTTAGTGCCGAAGAAATATGGGACATGGAGGATGTGCATGGATTATCAAGCACTAAACAAAAGCATGGTGAAAAATTGTTACCCTCTTTCCCACATTGATGACTTACTAGATCAGTTAAATAATTTAATCTATTTCACCAAATTGGATTTGTTTAGTGGTTATCAACAGGTCCTAATTGCAGAGTAGGATGTGTGGAAAACTGCCTTCAAGACCAAACAAGGGTTGTTCGAATGGATGGTGATGCAATTTGGACTTTGCAATGCTCCAGCCACTTTCATGAGGGTCATGAATGATCTCTTTAGTCCTTTCATTGATGAATTTGTTCTTATTTATCTAGATGATATTCTTATCTTTAGTAAAAGTTGGAATGAACATGTATGTCATGTGCAGAAAGTGCTTGATGTATTCAAAAACGAAAAAACTCTATGTAAAATTGTCAAAGTGTGAGTTTAGGAAAACCTCTTTGGTTTACATAGGTCATATTTTTGGTCATGGTCAACTAAAAATTGATCCTTCTAAAGTTGAAGCAATTGTAAATTTGCCTAAGCCTACTAGTGTAACCATTGAAAGAAAATATCAGCACCGCACCGGTCTTGGCCTTACTAGATCTCCAACAGTCATTCGAGATTGAAATAGACGCCAACGGATATGCCATGGGAGTTGTATTGATGCAAAAAAAGAAGCCGATATGTTACCATTCATAGAAGTTCTCTCATGTTGTGATAAACTATCCCACTTATGACAAGGAGTTATATGCCTTGATCCAGAGTGTGAAAAAGTGGAAACACTACCTGATCGGCAAGGATACCATGATCCATACAGATCATCAACCCTTGTGTTGTGGCCACAACTACCACCTATTAAAACATGCTCTGATAGAAAATTTTAAATGGCCCCCCTATAAGTCTGATCTATCATCTCTCTGAATGATCCTTTCATCCCAATAATTTTAACTCTATGGAGGGCCCAATCTTCCATTCACAAATAGGTAAATCCCTTTAACAAATCCCTCACTTAGGCCCTTCATTTCTATATTTGTCGAGATTTTTTAACCCCTCAAAACCCTCATCACATTATTCTTCCCACCATAATGCCTTATAGCAGAAATCCTTCACAAAGCATGCATAAACCCTTTTCGAGGCCTATCGCAATAACACAAGGCATTCATGGCTTCTGGACCCGATGGGTTTTATTAACTCAAATGTATGCATTTCGAGTCTGAAGCCCCATCGCAAATCACTCTCAGCCCAGCCCCAAGGCCATGTGTATAAATAGCACACCCTTGGGCTCCGGACCCACTGGCAATATGAATCGCATTATATACATTGTCGGGTCTGGCCCCAATTGTATATCGCATATCGGCGAAGCCCGGAGCCTTATACATACTATGCGCAATGATATAGCGGACCCGCCAACCTATCAAATACGGCACATATATTTTTGGGTCCTAAGCCCTATCGCACATCGCAATCAGCCTAAGTCCAAGGTTTATGCATATATATATGGCACACCACTGGCCCTCGGACCCGACGACATTATTAACCGCATTATATACATTGTCAGGTCCGGGGCCGCATCACATATCTCTTATCGGTAGAGCATGGGCCTTTTACACAGTATGTGTGGTGATGTGCTAGATCCGCTGATTTCTATGAACTTGAGCATATAACATTTCAAGTCCGGCGTTATGGTTGGACATGGTTTTCCCCGTATATTCCTTTATTTCTCAAAAATATTAAAATCTCTGTTTTCAAAGGCAAGCCTATATTTCGGACTCGTTGGCAGTATATATATATATATCTATATATACATATATATATACTATATATATAATATATATATATATACATAATATATATATATATATATACATATTATATATATAATATATATATATATATATTATAATATATATAATATCTATATATATATATATATATATATATATAATATATATTATATATATATATATATATATATATATATAATCTGTGTGTGTGGTGTGTGTGTTTTCGGGTCCGGGGCCATATCACATATCGCATATCGGTGGAGCCCCAGGCTCATGCATATTGTGATATGCGATATGCAGGACCCAGCGATAATTATAAGCACCAATATATAATATTTGAGGTCTGGTTTGAGTGATCAGGGCGAGGTTTTCCTTGTTTTCCTGTGTTTTCCATTTTTTCTGAAATAACAAAGGGATTGGGTTTTCAGTGTAGAAGGCAACACTTGTGCTTTATATGAATATTTTTATTATACCGTTCATAATCATGAAGCTAATGATGGCTATCTTCGTAGGTGAGAAGCAAAATACGCATGAGTGAATTCAAAGAGACATATGTGCAAAAGTGTTTGGTTTGAAGGTCTGGTCTCAAGCATTCCAAGTCGGAGCCCCACGCATTGGTTGTATAGTCTGAGAGCAAAGTTGGCCCAGTTTTCATCATGCAACACACAACCACCCCTTTTGCCCGCATCTGTTCACTTCTTCTTGAAACTAATCACTCCAGCAGATATGCTTCCCACGCGACAGCAGTTACGCTGACGGTTTTATCTCTGTATACTCTATCTACATATCAAAAGTAGTACGGAAGATGAAGAGGCGGGGTATACCTAGAGTCAAGAGCTTTTGCATAAATATTGCCTTTGAAGAGGAAAAAAAGGCTTTTGATTTTCGAGAAGAACAATGTCGCTTTATTGTGAATGGGGAGGATTATTTTTGAGGGAAGAAGGAGCCTTTAGTTTCAGACTCATGTATTGTTTTGGATCAGAGTGTTTTTACTGGCATGAATGTAAATGTGATTTATATTTATGCATGTTGATGACTTACAGTTTACTATTAGTCTTGTTAAATGGAATATGATTCAGTTTCATGGTTAACTTGTGAATGGTCTCTGATTTGAAACTAAATTAAACATCATGCATAGATTCAAGTCCAAATGAATCAATCACTGAATTTACAGCTGGACAAGATTGTATTAAAGCTAAATTGCAATCCAATCACTCATATAGAAATCCATGTTCTTCTATGGAATTAAAACTACAACTAATGTTTAATTTAGTTTCAAATCAGAGACCATTCACAAGTTAACCATGAAACTGAATCACATTCAATTTAACAAGACTAGTAGTGAACTGTAAGTCATCAATATGCATAAATATAAATCAAATTTACATTCATGCTAGTAACAAAACTTTGATCCAAGGCTCCTTCTTCCCTTAAAAACAGTCCTCATCATTCACAATAAAGCAACACTGTTCTTCTCGAAAATCAAAAGCCTTTTTTTCCTCTTCAAAGGAAATATTTATGCAAAAGCTCTTGACTTTAGGTCTACCCATCCTCCTCATCTTCCCTACTGCTTTCGATATGCAGATCGAGTATACAAAGATAAAACCGTCAGCATAATCGTTGCCGCGTGGGAAGCATATATGCTGGAGTGATTAGTTTCATGAAGAAGTGAACAGATGCGGGCAAAAGGGGTGGTTGTGTGTCGCTTCATCATGATGAAAACTAGGCTAGCTTTGCTCTTGGACTGTACAACCAATGTGTGGGGCTCCAACTCAGAACGCTTGAGACCAGACCTTCAAACCCTACGCTTCTACACATATGGCTCTTTGAATCCACTCTTGCATCTTTTGCTTCTCACTTGCGGAGATAACCATCATTAGCTTCATGATTATGAACAATATAACATAAATATTCATATAAAGCACAAGCGCTGCCTTCTACACTGAAAACCCAATCCCTTTGTTATTTCTGAAAAATTGGAAAACACAGGAAACAAGGAAAACTCTGCCCTGATCACTCAAACCAGACCTCAAATATTATATATCGGCACTTATAAATATCGTTGGGTCCGGCATATTGCATATCACAATATGCATGAGCTTGGGGCTCCGCCAATATGTGATATGCGATATGGCCCCGGACTCGAAAACGTATATATATACATTAATACTGCTGGCAGGTCCAAAATACAGGCTTGCCTTTGAAAAATGAGATTTCAATATTTCTGAGAAACAAAGGAATATATGGGGAAAACCATGTCCAGCCATAACACTGGACTTGAAATGTTATATGCTTAAGTTCATAGAAATCGGTGGATCTGCCACATCGCCCTACACACTGTGTAAAAGGCCCATGCTCCACCGATACACGATATGCGATGCGGCTCTAGACCCGACAATGTATATAATGTGGTTAATAATGTCATCAGGTCTGGGGGCCAGTGGCGCACCATATATATATGCATAAACCTTGGACTTTGGCTGATTGCGATGTGCAATACGGCTTCGGACCCAAAAATATATATGCCATATTTGATAGGTCGGCGGGTCCACTATATCATTGCGCGTAATATGTATAAGGCACTGGGCTGAGCCGATATGCGATATGCGATTGGAGCTGCACCTGACAATGTATATAATACGGTTCATAGTTCCGATGAGTCCAGAGACCACGAGTGCATTGTTTATACACATGGATTTGGGGTTGGGCTGAGAGCAACTTGCGATGGGGCTCCAGACCCGAAATGCATACATTTGAGTTAATAAAACCTCTCAAGTATGGAAGCCATGAATGCGTTGTGTAATTGCGATAGGCCCTGAAAAGGGTTTATGCATGTTTGTGAAGGATTTCTGCTATAAGGCATTATGGTGGGAGGAATAATGTGATGAGAATTTTATGGGTTAAACAAATCCCGATAAACATAGAAATGAAGGGCTTAAGCGAGGGATTTTTTAAAGGGATTTTCCTATTTTTGAATGGAAGATTGGGCCTTCCATAGAGTTAAAATTACTGGGATGAAAGGATCATTCAGAGAGATGATAGATCAAACTTATAGGGCGGCCATTTAAAATTTGCTATCAAAGCATTTTTTAATAGGGTGGTAGTTGTGGCCACAACAAATGGCGAACCGCTAGGCCGACCAGTTATCTCTATTTCCAAATAACCTTTAGATCAATAGAACATCAAGATGTTAAAATAAACTTGAAATGCAAATTATAAATATGGACAAGCGTGGGTTCCACTTAAACATTACTGCTTCAGAAGGCATAGAGACAAATAGTTTCTACTTGCTGATATGATTTTGACATACATTCTCCAATGGCAGCATTATGGAGTTTATTGACTTCCCTTTACTTGTTTCCCATTTTCAAAAATCCCTTTGGGGCCATCACTGGTCTGTCCATACCTATTTAGGTGTGTACCTCAGCGCTTTATTGCTCATAAAGCTTGATGTAGACATGTTTTCTTGCACTTTATATTTATTGATTGAATGGGGCACAGTCATGGATCACACCATATTTTTAAACAACTTAAGCAAGGTTGTGCTTGTTGTGTCAATCGGTACTTTGAGCCTAGCAACAATCCTTACTCTAACCAGCTTCCCAAACAACCTGTCCTTCCAGATAGGAACAAGGACTTGAAATTTCATTTATTTTTAGATAAGTCCTTCCAATTTCAAGCACAAGGACTAGAGCACAATTATATTTGCCACAGGATATGAAACAATGAGCTTAGCCTATGAAAGGAGGTTTACTTGTGAGTAACAGGTATTGGACCATTTAGTGTGGTGGATGGGACCAATGGAGAATGATTTTAAACCTTACAAGCAAATATAGGCTAGGTCTGAGTGGGATTTATTCAAAATGCAGTGTTCCTCCATGCCAGTCCAGCTTTAGTTACACATTTTTAGTTTTATAAAGATGCCCCTACATGCTCCAGATATCCAAGTCATCAACAGATCTCACATAGTTCCCAACAGATGTCAATGTTGACATGGCTAATGTGCACTATGCCAACAAGGGGAACTAACCCAATCTCAAGCCCCAATTAGACATGCTTTCGTTTGGATTGGTTAGCTCTGATGGGTTTTAAGGGACCCCGTAAACTGCTTGAACATGTCGAAAGATTGCTTCTGGGAGGAAGACTTCAATTAAATCAACAAAATGAAATAGATAACCTCTATGTATTAAATCCTACGTATACTACTTCCAACTACTCTAATCTATCCTGCAAGAGCATGATACAGAGGTTTAAACATCATATATATGTTCAACAAGAGCATGATAAAGAAGGTTAAACATCATGCATAGATTCAAGTCCAAATGAATCAATCACTGAATTCACAGCTAGACAATATTGTATTAAAGCTAAATTGCAATCCAATCACTCATATAGGAATCCACATTCTTCTATGGAATTAAAGTTGCAACTGATGTTATATTTAGTTTCAAATCAGAGACCATTCACAAGTTAACCATGAAACTGAATCACATTTAATTTAACAAGACTAATAGTGAATTGTAAGTCATCAATATGCATAAATATAAATCACATTTACATTCATGCCAGTAAAAAAACTTTGATCCAAAACAATACAATGAGTCTGAAACTAAAGGCTCCTTCTTCCCTAAAAAATAGCCCTCCTCATTCACAATAAAGCGACATTGTTCTTCTCGAAAATCAAAAGTCTTTTTTTCCTCTTCAGAGGCAATATTTATGCAAAATCTCTTGACTCTAGGTCTACCCCACCTCTTCATCTTCCCTACTGCTTTCGATATTAATATCGAGTATACATAGATAAAAATGTCAGCATAATCGTTGATGCGTGGAAAGCATATCTGCTGGAGCGATTAGTTTCATGAAGAAATGAACAGATGCTGGCAAAAGGGGTGGTTTTTTGTTGTTTCCTCATAATGAAAACCGAGCCAACTTTTCTCTTAGACTGTACAACCAACGTGTGGGGCTCTGACTCGGAACACCTGAGACCAGACCTTCAAACCCAACGCTTCTGCACATATGGCTCTTCGAGGAGATTTATTTCCAATTTCTCTATTATTGCAGCACCTTTACACACATTGAAAAGTGTAAAGCAAGTATTTCAATGGGAAGGAAAGCAGCAGAAGTCCTTCAAAACATTGAAAGAAAATATCAGCGTCGCATCGGTCTTGGCCTTACCAAATCTCCAACAGTCATTCAAGATTGAAACAAACGCCAACAGATATCCCATGGGAGCTGTACTGATGCAACAAAAGAAGCCGATATGTTACCATTCAGAGAAGTTCTCTTAGGTTGTGATAAACTATCCCACTTATGACAAGGAGTTCTATGCCTTGGTCCAGAGTGTGAAAAAGTGGAAACACTACCTGATCGGCAAGGAGACCATCATCCATACGAATCATCAACCCTTGCAATATCTTCAATCATAAACCAAGCTGCAGCAATTGTTATAGAAATATGTGGGTACTTCAACCCCAATATTATATGGTGATAAATTGGGGCTCTTTAACCCCTAAAAGAGTCGTTTCATACCCTAAAAGATCATGGTCAACTGATTACATCATTCCCCAAAAGTTCCACCTGAAAAACCATCTAGAATTGGCCTAAACTGGACCATATCGATTGCTCCATTATCAAGGTGTGATGCATACTGACGTCTACACTAGCCAGGTGTGATGCATACTGATGAGGCCTTCTATAGGGTGTGATGAGCGAGGATGGACAAATGTCTGAGGCAGTTTGCTAAGTGGATGCTCATGGAATCTTCTAGAAACTTCTCCTATGACACGTTCCTCTTTGAATTTGCCTAGGGATGAGTAAGAGATCCAAGAAATCTCCAAGTGGAACCAAATGCAACAAGTGGAATGACACTAATCAAAAATCCAGAGATAACTCACACCCTTGTGCACATCTATAAATGGATCCCTCATCTGAGAGATCTAGAGGCTGGAATTTTATAATTTGTAAGGAAGTGCTGATAGTTTGTATTTGAGAAAGAGAATTGTATTGTTGGTGTGATCTTGCTTTTCATGAGGTGAAGAGGGGCTTTGATGTTGGGAGGATGATGCTGGATAAGAGAACTGGGTTGTAATTCTCCCTTCTATTTAATAAAGTTATTTGAGTTTTCTTCCATATAAATGTGCAATTGTGAATGTTATTGTTTATGAATGCCATTGTATGTTCATTACATTTCTGATTCTGTAATTCTTATGATATAATAGATCAATATGCTTTGACGGTTCTTTGTTACTGTGTTTCTACATGTAATATCCAAGAGGGATAAGTATGGAGGAGTGGCGAACTATGTCAAGGGGGAGACAGATCAAGCAAGGAATTAAGCGGAAGATCCAGGTTGGCTCCTTTGTCTTTCTCTTGTCTATTATACATAGAAGAAATCGAAAATTGCTTTCAACTGTTGTTTCTATGGTAGCTGCCAAACCTAGAGGGCTATTCGATCGAAAAGACACTAGTTTTTCCAGAAACAAAATGGCGACTCCGCTGGGGATCAAATAGATGTTTGTTGGTTGTTGTTGTTTGTTTTATAAACTATAGACGGAGCCTAAAGTCAACCAAGTAGCCTTCGAACTGCTCTTGCTTTGCAATTGCATAGTAGATGAATGTTGCTTCAGTCAATCTCCGGTTTATTTTATGAATTGAAAATTTGACTTACAAGCATTCTAGATGCCCTTTTGGTAGTTTAGTAACCTCTCAAGATCATTCCTTTGTACTTTTCTCTTTACTTTCCATCATAGCTCAGCTTAACTCACTAAAATCAGCTGCGAATTTGAGCATAAACCCACCTCAGTTGCGCTCCCTGACCCATCGCACTGTCTGTCACTGTTAACCAGTATGCATCGCACCTCTTGAGCCTGAAAAGGGTGATCCATCCCTGTTTAGGTGAAGCCCAGGTGCGATGACTGACTGAGCCTATTTCCCTTCTTGAAATTTGGGGTTTTTGTCCTTGTTTTCAGCTATGTTTAGTTGGTTTGCTTCTTCTGAACAATGCCTCATTACTGAAGCCTGCTTGCATCACATAGATCAGCCTCCATTGATTAGGATTAATAAATGTTTTTATGTATTTTTCCATCATTTACAATCCTTTGTCGAAAATTTTCTTAAATCAATCTGTCATTTTGATCCAAAAAGTGTCGTAACTGTCATTTTGTGTCAAAAAGAGAAGTGTCATTGAATCTTCCTTTCCTGAATAGTCGATTGAACTTTTTGTCATGTACTTGATTTGATTTGTTGTTATTCGAAGTGTCGAAAGCATTTTCTATTCGAAATTGACAATTGTCATTTAGTCTTCCTTTTTATTTTGAAAAAGAAATTGTTAAAAAGTCGCTTTGAATGAAATATTTCAGATCTTTGCTATACTTAGTTTTCCTTTTTTGGCATTTTCCACATTAAGGGAAACGAAAAACAAATACATGCATTCACATTTGCATTTAGTTTGTGTGCGAAAAATAATTTAGAAAAGTGCATTTAGTGTGTGCTCTTTGCTCTTTGTTTAAAATAATCGTAATTTTATTTCCCTAGTAGCTAGGTTTTTCATTGATCAAAATAAACAATGATTGTTTATCATTGTAGATCGTAATGCACTGGACACAGCATTCGGGAAGATTTACTGTTGTACATAAGTCCTCGGTAATTTCTCTTTAATTTATCACCAAGGTGTATATTGCAGTTTTGCAATTGGTTTGGTAATCCCTCTGTCTAGATTTCTAGAGTAGTCACTTTCGTTCCTTTTCGACTCTTTAAAAGAAAATGTCCATCTGAGCACTTGTCACTTCAGGATCATTAAAAATCAAAGGGGATTAGAGTCATCTTTAGCTTTTTCTCGACTCTTAAAAATTGAAAAAGCAAAGTTGTGTCAAAGCGTTATTAAAATTTATTAATTTCATAATAACATCCCTATTCCTTTGTTGATCTTAGGTTGAGATATATGGAGACAAATCCGAGATCCACCAATCAAGGAATCCCTTTTGAAGGGAATCTTAGTCCTTTTTCTTCTTGGGGAAATATTGATGCTCCGTATATGACTACATTTTCCCTTCCGGGAATCACAATTGGCCTGCTAGTATGGCTATTCTCAACCTCTGTGGTTCAAAATACCGTGATTCCTCAACAATCGAATCAGCATCTAGTTAATACTGAAGTTGACCCTTTGCCTTCTTCTTCATTTGTTTCTCCCTCCCCTTCTTCCTCTTCGCTTGGTGAAAGTAGCAATGCTAGTAACCAGGTAACTGAGAAGAAGAAGAAAGGGAAGGAGAAGAAGAAGAAGTCAGTTCAGCAAAGGGGCAGCCATAAATCATCTAGTGAAAATCCACACATTAAATCTCCTAAACCCAAATTTCCTTGTGTAATTTGTAAAGGAGACCATTTTCATCAAGACTGTCCTTGCCTTCCTCAGATCTTGAGAGAATGGTCTCCCTGTTTGCACCATCAAGTGTCATCAACCTCTGGTGATCATGTTGACAGCACACCATCAACTAGTAATAGTGAAGTTCATGGACCGAAAGGAAAGGTAAAAGTTCCCTGTAGATTATGTGAAGGGGACCATACCCTTTCCTATTGTCCTTTTTTGGATGAAGCCAAAAGAGTCTTACATAATCGTCCTGCTTCACCGCAGTGACTTCCATCTGGATACAGGAAACTCTCCCCAAGTCCTTTATTAGTTGAAAATTTGACTGACATAACTCAGCCTTCAGTCGAAACACCTATCATTGAAAGTGAATCTTCTGAGTCTACACCCAATGAAAGTCAATAGTTTGAAGTGACAGTTGACCCAATTCTGCCTTCAGAAGATCATACCCTTCCCGAAGAGAGTAAGAATTATACTATTCAAATTCTTTTTGTTACTTTAGAGTCCGATGAACTTGGGGGAAATCAGCCTGTTCCTTCACAATGGGAAGAGAATCCCCGAGTTCCCATGACTCAAGGGGTTATTTCTCCCATCTATTCAGTACCCCCTCCAAGTAGTCTGGTCACTTCCTTTGATTGGAATTGACTAGCAAGATCTCGCCTTCCTTCTAATGTACCTTTCCGGATCATAGTACAAGTTTACAAAATTATTGTGTCAGGTACTGTCATAGATGAGGGTGCATCAGTGAGTATGCTTTCCTCAACTGCTTGGAAAGCACTTGGTTCGCCATCGCTTATGCCTGTATGCAGAATTTGTCAGGCTTTAACAAAGGAACCAGTCAACCATTAGGGATCCTTCCTAAGTTATCGATAACTTTGGGATGGAAAACTGTTCACCTAAACATGATGGTAGTCCCAGGACCTTTAGATTACAATCTACTCCTTGGACGTGACTATGTTTACAACATGGAAGCTATCGTTTCAACACTCTTTCAAGTGATGTGTTTCCCACATGAAGGCAAAATTGTCACTGTTGACCAGCTTTCATTTCCTGGTTCAAGCATAGATCCAAGTCGATCATCATCCCTAAGAGGTCCTTGTACATCAGCAGTGTCACTCAAACCTTCCTTTCATCCACCTAATTACCGTGAGTAGTCTGGTGGATGTAACGAAGCTTAGGGGGGATGCACCCTTGTCTATTTAGTGGAAAAACCCAGCTGAAAAGATAGGTTTCCCTGTAGGTTATTTGATTGGTTTGAAACACCATTCACCTTTGTCTGCACTGTGAATGAAACCAAGGAAGTGCTTTGTCTATTTGGCGGACGAAACCATCCTACCATATGAGTTTCCTTGTTGGTTATGTGATTGGTCTGACACACCATTCACCTTTGTCTATTTGGCGGATGAAGCCAAGGAAGTGTTTTGTCTTCTCTGCGTATGAAACAATCCTACATAACCACAAAAGTTTCCATATGGTTACAGGAGACTCTCCTTTTCATCATGTTGGGGGCATGCAAACATTTTTCAATTTCATTTGTTTTAGCCTTTTTAGATTTTGGGCTTCTTAGGTTAAGTGATCGGTCTGACACACCATTCACCTTCGTCCTACTAATGGAGCAAAGGAAGTGTTTTGTCTATTCTGTGGACGAAACCATCCTACCTAACCTCAGTAGTTCCTTAGTGTTAGGACCTCATATTGTCTCTTTCTGACTATACATTTTGTTATAATATCACCCTTTTCAACCCATATTTGAAAGTCCTTGTTAGTGTTTTGACTCAATTATTCCTAAGGTATGCAGTGACTCTTCTCATCACTATATGTTTAATTATTTAACATATAATCATGTTGTCTTCATAATTAATCTTTGAAGTTGATTAGTTGCTGAACAATTAAAGAATGATGTGCAGCCCGCATTGCTGACACTGCCTGAAGTTGGCGGGACTATCTTTTGCAGCTGCTGAAACAGCAGGAACAGCACGCAAATTTCGAAGTTGAAACAGCAAGAACAACACACAAATCTCGGAGGTGAAACAGTTGAGATTTGCGTACTAAATTTGACAGCAACAGAGGAACCTGATTGATCACCGAGGAAGCTGTTACATTGGATGTAACGTTCATAATCTAAATTACTGTAACAACATTCTGTTGATGGGAAAATGATTTCCCTATTTTTGTATAATGGGTTGAACTAGAATCTATAATGTAAATCTTTTGTAATAGATATCTCCTCTTTATAAAGAGGAGACATCTACATTAGAAGGGGGGATGAACGGACTGTAACAAGAGGTTTTAGCTGAAGGAACGAGACTGAATATTTTCTGTAATATGGTATATTGATGAATGAATAAAGTTTTGTTCTGAACATCTCATTTTAGTTCTTGTTTCCTGGGGAATCTTGTGACAAGGATAGGGCCCACCTTCATCACAAGATTCACCCATTATCTTTCTGTAGTGTGTTAAGTGTGATTTATGTTCATACCTTGTTAACAAGTATTGTTTCTGGATGTTGTTTTACCTTTGTTGAAACTCTGTTTCTTTCTTAATTGATTGATGTTATTTCATGAGTGTCTCACCAGTGATTAGGTTTACGGAGTGAATTGGTGAACTATATAAACAGAGGCAGGTGCTGAAAGTTCCTACTCTGGGGATAGGGTCCTAATCCTCTGTTACAGCATAGCCATTGTTTTCCTTTGCATATTTACTCCCTCTATTCAATTATTCATCTCTTGTTAGATATCTGCAATATAGTATAATTGTTGTAACCCCGAGTGGAGATTTAAACGAGGTGTGATTTGTTTGTACTACAACTTTTAGTGCTTTTAAGATTGAGTACATATAGTACGTAGTTGCCTTTGAAATAATCAGACTTCCCTGGGTTGACAATTTATGTGGCACTCTACTATTTAATTAATAAGAAATTAAAGTGACCAACATTTTGGCACCGTTGCCGGGGAAGGCAACCGTAGATTTTAATAGAATTAATGATTTTCCTTTAGATGTACATGATGCATGAGAGGATGCAGGAAAACTAATCCTACAGGCAGCAAGGGCAAAGGCAGAGGAGGAAGGAAAACTTTCATTGACGACATTATTTTAAAAGCTGAAACATCTCAAAGGATAAGCTCTCGGAGGCCATAGACTCAGCACTCTCTCCAAACGGACTACGAAACGGAGGAAGTATTGGGACCTGAAAGGGTCGAAGATATAGTAGAAAAAACTGAGGAGTCGGTGGAAGACATTGAAGAACCAATAGAAGATATTGAAGTTGAGGAACCAGTTCAAAACATTGAGAGCCCAACAGAAAGCGCTGAAGACCGGGCAAGTGAAACAGGGGAACAACCAATGGACGGAAACAATGAAGGACTCTTTGATGGGGGATGAAGAGAAGGAAGAGGAGAGAATTACCTTTCCACCTTGGAATTCCCTATTAAGGATGTTCCCAAAGGGGCAACTCCTATGAAGAACATCCCACTCTCAGCCCTACCTAATTTCCATGGTTTATCATCTAAAGACCCTGATGAATTTCTGTTTGAGTTTGATATATTGTGTAGAAGTTATGATTATGTTACTAATCCTCAAAAGTTAAAGTTATTTCCAGCAACATTAAAAGGAAATGCACTGAGGTGGTTCATGAGCCTGGGAGGACATGTGATCACAGCATGGGAGCAGATGAAGGAGAAGTTTCTGGCCAAATACCAAGACTATTGCCGGACAAGAGAGAGGAAGGAGGAATTATTTAAGATGGTTCAGAAGGAGGATGAAAATCTAAAGTATTTCGTGGAGAGGTTACAATACAATTTGCAGAGATCTGATCACCTTAATATGAGTAAGGATATTCTTAAGTCAATGCTGTTAAAAGGGGTACGGGATGACTGTTTAGACATGTTGAATATGCTTGGTAAAGGGGATATATCTAAGGAATCGTATGACGAGATTGTCAACCTCTGTAAGAGATGTTCAAGAGGAGCAGTAAACAAACCAAAAAGCAGGGATAGTACATACTCAAGAGTCCAAAAATCAGCTAGTGGAGGAGCAACAAGGGCTAAAATAGGTAATTTACTTGAAGAATTTAAAATTGAAATGTTAAGCTCGTTTGCTTCACAAATTGATACCTTGCAGCCGCAGGTTAAAAATAAGCAGGTAGAGGCAGAAGCTGCTTTGGCCATTTTCTGCTCTAAATGCAGAGAAAAACACCCACTAAGGGAATGCCCACTGGACAAGGTACCAATTTTCACTATTTGCGAGAAGGACCATGAGACTCAGTAACGCCCTTCTTTACCAAGAATAAAAACAGCACTGCAACCAACTAAAGAAGAAGTTGAAGCAGTTTACTTGCTGACACAGAGGAGGCAATGGAAAGCACGAGGACAAGGTACGAATTCTAATATGCCATTTAATCGTTGGAATAATTATCCTTCTTTTCAAGAAAATTACCCACCCTTAAATCAAATGCAATACCCACCCTTCAACCAAATGAACTTCCCACCCATGCAGCAACCAAACCCTCCCTTTATGGATCCTATAATGTGGAATCCCTGGTCTCTACAGCAATCTTATTTTAATCAGTGGAACCCAAGCTGGACAGCTCAACAAATCCCATTTCCAAACCAATTCCCTCAGTATCAGCAATCTCTCTCTCTTCCATCAAACACTCCACCGAATAACCAGACAATGAGACCCCAGTTGCCTGTACAACCGAACCCCAAACCTAATAATAATAAAGTTGTGCAGGTCATTGATATTTAGAACCAGCCTATTTTCCCTATGCAATGTAATGACATTCATTTGCGTTCTGGGAGAGTAGTCGAACCTATTATTGATGATATTACTTCTTCCGACTCTGATAAAGAGGAGACAGAAAAAGATAAGTCATCCAATAAGAATGTTGAAACAGTTGAGTCACCCTCTGATAAAACTGTTGAAATAGCAGAGCCTCCATTCCCTGAATGTTTGGCTCTCACTAAGACACCTGAGCCACCTGCTTTTAACCTTCTAGGGGAATTGCAGAATCTGTATGTTAAAATTCCACTCTTGCAAGCACTTAGAGATGTACCAATTTATGCTAGAACTGTTAGAGAAATTTTCATTAAGGAACCTGGAAGAAAAGCTAAAGATCCCCGTAAAGTTCATGTGATGGGTGATCTAGCTACTTTAATGACAGGAAAAACCCCTCCTGTGAAATATGGTGACCCTGGTCATCCTACAGTTACAGTACAGGTTGGAAAAACTTTTGTTTCCAGAGTTCTGGTAGATTTAGGTGCTGCTATAAACATTATGACCCTTGAAACTACATAGTTATTACAGTTGAAGAATATAATTAGAGAGACCCCAACCATTCTAGAACTAGTTGACCGTTCCACAATCAAACCAGAAGGGGTTATTGAAGACCTGATAATTTTAGTCAAATCTTGGAATTACCCAGCTGATTTTGTTGTATTACAAACTAAAACAAAGTTGGGGGGACATCCATTGATTTTGGGGAGACCCTAGCTGGCTACAGCAGATGCCTTCATCAGCTGTAGATCAGGTTCAATGACAATTTCTAATGGATGTGAAACTAAGTAGATCACTCTTTACCCTCATGCTACACCTATGATTAACAATGATAACTCTGTATGGTTAGACTATGAGGATGATGACACCCAACCCATTTTGACTATTGGACAAGCCTTAACTTTTAAAGATACAATCGAGGATGAACTAATTAGTAATTTTATTTCCGAACCTTCTTCGGTTAACTCTGAAACATGTGATCAATTGACTGCAATTTTGGAACCTGAATCACAGCAAAACTTTAAATCTGAAAATTTATCTCAAACATCAACTGATATCTCCTCCAAGAGTATAACAGTAGAAATTGAGACTGGCAAAATATTGAATATAAACCCTAACTTAACATATGCTGAAACACAACAGTTAATGAAGTTACTTCGTGAAAATAAGGAAGAATTCGCATGGGACTACACAGATATGAAGGGAATCTCTCCTGAATTATGTACTCATCGTATTTATATCAAAGAGGGGCCTCACCCAGTCTGTCAACCCCAACGACGAATGAATCCTAATTTAAGGGAAATTGTTAAAGAAGAACTTCAAAAATTGCTTAATACAGGGTTTATATACCCTATATCTGACAGTGAATGGGTTTCTCCATTAGTGATAGTACCTAAGAAAAACAGGAAATGGAGAGTGTGTGTGGATTATAGAGCTCTAAATAAAGCCACTCAAAAAGATCATTTCCCCTTACCATTTATTGATCAGGGGCTAGACAGTTTGCCAGGAAAGAGATTCTTTTCCTTTTTAGATGGTTTTAGTGGATATAACCAGATCAAAATTGCACCCCAAGACCAAGACAATACCACTTTTACTAGTCCATGGGGAACTTTTGCCTATAGATTTCTTCCATTTGGGCTATGTAATGCTCCAGCAACATTTCAAAGAGCAGTGATAGGAATTTTCTCTGATATACTTAATGACTCTTTGGAGATATTTATGGATGAATTTACTCCTTATGGTGTGACTTTTGAAGATGCATTGCAAAACCTTGAGAAAGTACTTAAACAATGTATAGAAGCCCATCTTGCCTTAAGTACTGAAAAATGTCATATGATGATGAATCAAGGAATTGTATTGGGACACTTCATCTAATTCTTAAGAATTCAAGTTGATCCAGCTAAAGTGCAGGTAATTCAGACTCTTCCTATCCCCAAAACACAAACTGATGTAAGAAGTTTTTTAGGACATGCTAGATATTATAGAAGATTTATCAAGGATTTTTCTAAAATAGCTTCTCCTTTGTTTGTGTTACTTATGAAAAATGTTGAATTCAAGTGGACTGATGATTGCCAAAAAGCATTTAATGAATTTAAGCATCAGTTGTCTACAGCTCCTATTTTAAGAGGACCTGATTGGGCACTGGCCTTTCATATATCCTCTGATGCTTCAGATACTACAATTGGATTTGTATTAGGTCAAGAAGAAAACAATCTTCCTTATGTTATCTATTTCATTAGTAAAAATATGACCCCTGCTGAACTTAATTACACAGTGACCAAAAAGGAATTTTTAGCAGTCATTTATGCTTTTAACAAGTTCGACATTATATTACGAGTTACCCTACTTTTGTTCATATTGATCACTCGACAATTAAGTATTTAATGAATAAATCGGGCACAAATGCTCGAGTTACCAGATGGTTATTATTACTACAAGAATTTGATATTACAATTGTAGATCGACCAGGTGAAGAAAATGTAGTTGTTGATTTATTTTCTCGTATAAAAACTGATGAGAACACTCTAGTAGATGATTCATTTCCTGATGAATATTTATTTGCAGTATCTGCTCACTCACCTTGGTATGCAGACATTGCCAATTATTTAGTTGCAGGGAAGCTACCATCACACCTGTCATACAGAGAGAAAAGAATGATAATTCAACAAAGTGCTCGGTACAACTGGATAAGTGGGTGTCTTTTTCACACAGGACTTGATCAGGAAATTCAGAGATGCATTAGAGAAGATGAGGTTTATGATATATTGAAGGCTTGTCATGATGGCCCTTGTGGAGGGCATTTTGCTGATAAAAGAATAACACATAAGGTTCTTAGAATGGGTTATTATTGGCCCTCACTTTTCAAGGCTGCAAAGAAGTATGTCAGGCCTGTGATAGCTATCAGAGAATCAGCCAGCCTAATCCCAGAGATGAAATGCCACTGAACCCCCAGGTAATACTTGAACCCTTTGAAAGATGGGCTCTAGATTTCATAGGACCCATCAACCCTCCATCCAATCAAAGAGTTTATATACTGGTTTGCACAGATTATATGACTAAATGGGTGGAAGCTAAGGCACTCATTAGAGCTAATGAAGAATCTATTTTAACCTTTCTATTTGAAGAAATCTTTGTTAGGTTTGGATTGCCTAGAGAACTAGTCACAGATGGAGGACCTCCTTTCAACTCTCATGCCTTTAAAGATACACTTCAGAAATATCATATTAATCATAAAATGACTACACTTTATCACCCCCAAGCCAATGGGTAGGTGGAAAGTACGAATAAAGTCATAGAAGCCATTTTAACAAAAACGATAAAGGAGAATAGAAGGGACTGGTTTCAAAGGTTTCCTGAAGCATTATGGGCTTACAGAACTACTTGGAGGAACACTACAAGTTTTTCACCTTATGAATTAGTTTATGGTAAAAGTGTTGTTTTTCCTGTGGAATTTGAAATTAAAACCTTAAGAATTGCTTTAGCTGTTAACCTTGACTTGACTGATGCACATACAGCTAGGTTGCAGCAGCTTCATGAATTGGATGAAAAGAGGTTGGATGCCATCCAATCAAACAACTATGATACAACAACAAAGAACCAGGTGGCATGATAAAACCATTAAGCATAAGCAATTCCAAAAAGGTAATTGGGCTCTACTGTATGACTCCCATTTTGAAAATTTTCAAGGAAAATTAAGAACAAGGTGGCTAGGACATTATGAAGTAGATATTGTTTTTCCAAATGGAATAGTCAGGCTCCTAACAAATGATTATTCTAGAACACCATTGTTAGTGAATGGGTATCGGCTTCGTTTGTATCAACAACCTATTTCTAAAGAGGATTTCAAGGCCACTTGCATGACAGATACACATTATGTCTTTCTGGGGGAATCTGCTACCCCTCATTGCACTTAGTTTTTCTATTTATATATTTTTATTAGATTAGATTTCTTAACTAATAATCCCTGTCAAGGGTTGCCATGTTACAATTAACTATTTTGCAGATCTTAGATTCGGAGGCTGGCTGAGAAGAACAATTTCAATTCAAGAAGGATCAGGCTTCGGCTTGGGAAACATTGGCATTTCACTTCAAATCATAATCCATTCCCTCTGACTACCCTTCAGCAACATCTTCCCATTTTCTTCGTTGCTGAAACACCATTTTTACCGTTGTTGAATCACCATTATTCCCGTTGCTGAAACACCAATTTTTCCCCATTTTCTCCATTGATGAAACACCAATATTTTCCATCTTTCCCTAAGAAGCATCAATTTTCCCATTTTTCCTGAGATTGAGGCATTACTTTCTCTCAAAAACGATTGATACATATCACTTTTCATTGAGGGAATCGGCCATTCATCCTGATAATTGTGTTCCTTCACTATCACCTCCTGTGAATATAGAAAACCTTTCATATAAATACCCTCATACTTTATAAACCCTTTTTCATGACCATCGGTGATCTATTAATGACGAGATTATATTTTCCGAACAACAATCAAAGGTAAAACGTGAAGGTATGTGTGTTTATGTGTAAATATTAAACTGTAGTTAATGAGAAGATCCCAATATGATTACTGAAATCGTTGTACATTCAAACTTATCATTTTAGCCGCAGTTGGGGGGGAATACCAAAATATTGCAATCATTCCATGATATGCCAATCACCGTCGTTTTTTTTCACGGTCGTGTCTCATCACCCCGTCTCTGGCTTATTGTGTCATAACCTCATTTGCAACATCTTACTCTATTTCGGCTGCGGTAACTCGGCTTTGTACTTTGCATTTTACTGAACCAGTAACTATGGGAGGAAACGTTGTTCGACATGAACCTAGATCAATGACTCTATTGGAACTTTACCAGGAAGCATATCAAATTTTTCTACAAGCAGGATGGGTGGACTATTTTTGAAGGCTCTCGAATTTTGATTCTCAGCAAGTTCTGGAATTCGCACGCAATTTGAAGGAAGGATACTTTACTCTTCAGGGAGTGCGAATTCCAGTAACAGAGGAGGATATAGTGCAGGTTTTAAGGTTACCAACTGATGGCATTTATTGGTTCAGTCGAAAACACCTCATTCTAAACGCACAGCAAGATTTTCTTCTACTAGGGGAGCAGGTCAAACCTAAAGGCAGCGGTGTTGCACTTCATTCACTACCACCGCCATGGCCGAAGGTTGCAGAGTTCATCAAGCACTACTTCACCTACGAAGGACGTTACCAGGTAGTGTACCAGCATGACTTTGTGTTGTTGAATCATTTAAGACATGGTCGTTTATTAAATATGCCATACTATCTGCTTGGTTGTCTAAATAATATGTCACACTATTTCGTGAATGCAAGGCACCCACTCCTCTCCCTCATGCACCATCGCTTGGTTCAACTCCTAATCCAGAGGGGCTTTGCCCTGCAGAATCCCCCTCCCCTTGACAACCCTCCCTAGCAAGCTACTGAAATCCCTCAACCGACAGTAGAAAATCTCCAGGAAGCTGCTGAAATTCAGCAACCAGTAGCCGAAACACCCCAATTGGACACTAAAAATCCTCAATAGACCCCACCCCTTAATGTAGCCGAATCATCCACTTCCACCGTCCATATCCCCAGTGATAATTCGGATGATAATACCCCCATTATTAAGCTCAAAAGGAAAAGACAAAAAAAGGTTGCACCCCCACTAAAGAGAAGAATGAGGGCTCCAATTAAGGAAGTTGCTATTACTGATAATCCCCCTACCCTAAGGAAAAATGTTCGTAAGAGAAAAACCATTATTTTTCCTACCTCCTTACCTCGAAGATGAACGAGGACGTCTGCAGCAACTGAGACCATCACCCCAAATTCCCCATCTATCATCCTAAAACCCCATACCCCGCCAGGCCCTGAATCCTTACCTTCCTCACCCTCAGGTACCGAAATGCAAAGTGTTAAGGATTTTGTGACATCATTTCTTTCAGAAGACGCAGCTGCTCCACAACAACCAGCCACTGACCTAACAGGTGTTACACAAGAACAGCCTGTTGAGAAACAAAAGATAGATGACCTAGATGTGGCTGTTACACAAGAACCAGCCACTGACCTAACAGGTGTTACACAAGAACCACCTGTCGAGGAACAAAAGATAGATGACCTAGAGGTAGCTGTTACACAAGAACCAGCTACCAGTCCAGCGAGTGCTACACAAGAACCAGCTGCTGACGATCATGAACAAGAAACAGACCAACACATACCTACTACCGACTTAGCAGTTGATACACAAGAACCACCTACTGAGGATGCAAATGATGAAGCTGCCACCAAACAATGATCCTCCCATCCACTAGAACCTGCAACTGCTACAGAAGGCCCGGTTACTTTAGCCTCCCTTCAGGAAGAAAACAAGTTTTTGAAATCTGAAATTGAGGCTTATAAGCATGAGTTAATGATGGCAAGGGAAGCTTATGAAAAAGAACTCAATCTGTATATTTTAGCTCAGGTAGCATCTGCAGCTAAGAAGAGTGCAGAAAAGGATCGACACAATGAATACATGTGCAGTGAATTTGGCGATCTCTATTCTCGAGCTAGTTATAAGATAATCGAAGTCCCATTGCCTGGATCCACTCCTGTATCTGCTCCTGTCATAGTTAAAAAGGAACGCCCTTCTGTTACACAAGAACCAGCAGGGCCTTCAAAGACCTCTAAGGAAGAAATAAAACCACAAGTACCCCGGCCTACCCCAGTTGTTACAAATGAAAAACTAGCACCAAAGTCTTTAAAGACTGTATGTACCTAGACTGAACCTCAATGTGTAAGCACTGTTTTCACTCAGACCTCCAGTTTTCAAGAAATGAGGGATACATGGAAGAGAGAGTATGATCTGTCACAAGAAAATGCATTACAGGAACATAAATCATTATGTCTGAATCATGTATATAGAAATTGGGAAGTCCTGGAATAGTCTCGTGCACAACACAAGGAAAACAAAAAGCTAAAAACCAGACTGTCTCTTATCTTTGACCTGGTTCAAATATTACTCGCCACTAGAAAACCATATTTTAATTATTCTATGTTTCTAAGAGAATGCTTAGCATTCCTCCAAGTGAAAGTGATCAGAGATAGACGACCCCACGAGGTGTCTACATCTCAGCAGTTTATTGAGACTTTTGCAGAAGCGTCAAATAGTGAATATAATTGGTTATGTGAACTCTATCTTCATAATGAGGCCATGCCTGAAGATAGGAAGCTTAATTTTATTCCTCTTGTTGGTGATATTCAGATTAGATCCTTCATTTCTTTCTTGGCTAATCAGCTTACCTGGCAAAATGCTTTCATGTCAGCAACACACAATGAAGAGAAATGCCTTCTCTGGATCCGAGCTGAGCCACAGAATGTCGTTGTTTTTATTGCTGAACATCAACGGGTTCTACGAGAGCCAGGAATGACTAACCATATCAGAAAACTACAGGCATCCGTCTCAGAGGACTGCCAACATTATGTCAAGACTAAGGGAACTTTGTCCATACAAGCAAACAATATATTTTGGGAACACTTCCCTAAGGAGAGAAGGGAGTACCATCCCTTTAACCCTCTCAATCTTCAGGCAGCAATCTCATGAATACCTAACTATGAAAAATGTATTCAACAGTGTGCTGAGAAATGGTTGGGTTATCACTTTCACTTCCCTCTTCTATGGCTGCCAGGACAACAATACAAGGCTCATTTCAAGTTGTCCAAAAAGGAGGAGCTTACAGTATGGCAAAGAGTTCAGAATGTCCAAAGTTTCAGAGACATGCTTGACAACACTTTCTATACTTACTGCATAAGCAATTTGCACTGTACATCCCAGTATTCCATCTCAAACTCAAAGTAGAAGTTTCATGTGGACATGCAACCCTTTTAGTTGGGGGGGATGTTAGGACCTCATATTGTCTCTTTCTGACTATACATTTTGTTATAATATCACCATTTTCAACCCATATTTGAAAGTCCTTGTTAGTGTTTTGACTCAATTATTCCAAAGGTATGCAGTGACTCTTCTCATCACTATATGTTTAATTATTTAACATATAATCATGTTGTCTTCATAATTAATCTTTGAAGTTTATTAGTTGCTGAACAATTAAAGAATGATGTGCAATCCGCATTGCTGAAACTGCCTGAAGTTGGCGGGACTATCTTTTGCAGTTGCTGAAACAACAGGAACAACATGAAAATCTCGAAGCTGAAACAACAAGAACAACACGCAAATCTCGAAGTTGGAACAGTTGAGATTTGCGTACTAAATTTGGCAGCAACAGAGGAACCTAATCGATCACCGAGGAAGCTGTTACATTGGATGTAATGTTCATAATCTAAATTACTGTAACAACATTCTGTTGATGGGAAAATGATTTCCCTATTTTTGTATAATGGGTTGAACTAGAATCTATAATGTAAATCTTTTGTAATAGATGTCTCCTCTTTATAAAGAGGAGACATCTACATTAGAAGGGGGGATGAACGGACTGTAACAAGAGGTTTTAGCTGAAGGAACGAGACTGATTCTTTTCTGTAATATGGTATATTGATGAATGAATAAAGTTTTGTTTTGAACATCTCATTTTAGTTCTTGTTTCCTGGGGAATCTTGTGAGAAGATCAGGGCCCACCTTCATCACAAGATTCACCCATTATCTTTCTGCAGTGTGTTAAGTGTGATTTCTGTTCATACCTTGTTAACAAGTACTATTTCTGGATGTTGTTTTACCTTTGCTAATACTCTATTTATTTCTTAATTGATTGATGTTATTTCATGAGTGTCTTACCGGTGATTAGGTTTACAGAGTGAATTGGTGAACTATATAAACAGAGGCAGGTGCTGAAAGTTCCTACTCTGGGGATAGGGTCCTGATCCTCTGTTACAGCATAGCCATTGTTTTCCTTTGTAGATGTACTCCTTCTGTTCACTTATTCATCTCTTGTTAGATATCTGCAATAGAGTATAATTGTTGTAACACAGAGTAGAGCTTTAAACGAGCTGTGATTTGTTTGTACTACAACTTTTAGTGTTTTTTTAAGATTGAGTACATATAGTACGTAGTTGCCTTTGAAATAATCAAACTTCCCTGGGTTGACAATTTATGTGGCACTCGACTGTTTAATTAATAAGCAATTAAAGTGACCAACACTTAGCTTTTTAGTTTTGTCTTTTCTAGTTTTTTTAGTTTTGTCATTTCTAGCTTACATAAAAAGAAAAACTAAAAACTGAGCATATGTTATTGCATGGTTCAAGCTCGTTAAAAAATGAACCCACCTTCGGTAAATAACCTTTGTCATTTCCATGGTATCAGCCTTTTGAGCCTTGGTTGCGTTCCTACCATCACCTCCATTCTTTTGGCCGATCATACACTTCCACTTTATTATTTACCCCTTTTTGAGGAACAGCCGCGATGAGTGGTTTTGTTAGCCAACCTCTTCACATCACCATGTTTTAAGAAGTTCCAAGCTTACCCAGAACCAGTTGCTACCCTAGACACCACTTATTCCTCAAAAACAAGTCTCCTTTAAACTCTTTTCAAACTCGTTAAATATGAAAAGATTGTCGAGCGCTTGTCTTTTTTGTCTTTTTAAAGTGATCAAAAAGTCATACCTTTCGTATTATTTTATCCTTTTTTGAACTTAAGGGATTATCCTATGAAAAAGAACTGTTGGAATTTTCTTTTCGTCCCTTTTGAAACTCTCCAAACATGAAAAGGATCGAGTTATCCTTGTCGTTAAACTCGTTAAAACAATAGCGACAAACTCGTCCACCCAAGGCGAGACAGAGTCCCCTTTTCATCCCTTTTCAAACTATCTAAACATGAAAAGGACCAAGTTCTCTTTGTCATTAAACTCGTTAAAACAATAGTGACAAACTTGTCCACCTAGACAAGAATGAGTTTCACTGTCGTTAGACTCGTTAAAACATAGCGACAGGTTTGCCCGAAGGGAAAATTATAGAACAAGCATATGTTATCCTCCTCAAGCTTGAAAGAAATAAAGAGATACTGGTTAGCAATGACTGGGGAAAAAGGGAAGAAAACTTGAATAATTTTATGGTAGCAGGTCGCTCTTGAACATGACACTTTCACTCCATCACCTTGATTGAGTCGGGTTGGGTTATTCCGTTCACCGGTAATTTTACCATTGGTATCCCGCACCATCCATCTGTTGGGGTTAACACTACCAATCCATCTCAATGTCGCTGATATGTTCAAGAGAAGTCATTTAGAGAAACCACCATCCAGTTAATGCCTCATCCACTACAATACCTTCACCCTCCATTTTTCATGACCGCCATTCCTGAACCTTGTGTTGTCAAATCGTTTTGACTTCTAGAAAATCATTTGCTTCTTTTCGTGTCATAGATGTGGGATACATTAAGGCCATCCTACGACGGGACACTTGTTTTCGACATCAGCTCATTATCCAAGAAGTTGACTTAGAAACAGCCATTTCAGTACTTTGAAACTTGCATGCCTCAATGGCAAGTTTCTCACTTATGGTGACAGGTTAACATCAATGGCCTTCGACCGAAATATTTTGCGTGGTGTTCAACATCAGATCATATATTCACACCACGTGAATTGTACTATAGTACCTTGAGGGTCATTATCATTATCGGTGATTCCTCTTGCATCTGTTAACAACTCACATTATTGGCTGGTAATCAGGCGATGTATTTCCATGTTCGACTTCAGAACATATCTTCACATGGATTGACTTGTACATCGGGCGAATATTGAACGAGTTTGAAGACCCTGGATCTAGTTTCATCCATCCAGGCTGTGATATATTCAGGGATATAAAGACATCAAATGTACACAGAAGCTGCACAGATGGTCATGCGAGCCAGGGATGATGAATCTACATTTGAAGAATCACTAGTCTGCATATGCAGACGACTATCTTTTCTATGTACATGAAATGAATTTATAAAGTTGAGCATGGGAATGCCCGCCTCAACTAGATCATGAAAATTATATTAATATGATGTATTGTATTGTATCTTATATAGATCACCTTCCAATTTCGAAACCTCAGATCCTCGTGATAAAGCATTTCACCTGACATCAAAGATTTACAACTTCATGCTTTAGGGGGCAATTGTTATAGACATATTTGGGCACTTCAACCCCATTCTTATATGTCAATAAACTAGGGCTCTTTAACCCCTCAAAAAGTTGTTTCATACCCTAAAATATCATGGTCAACTGATTACATCATTCCCCAAAAGTTCCACCTAAAAAACCATCCAGAATTGGTCTAAACTGGACCATACTGACTGCTCCATTATCAAGATCCGATGCATACTTATGAGGCCTTCTGTAGGGTGCGATGAGTGAGGATGGACAAATGTCAGAGGCAGTTTTCTAAGTGGATGCTCATGGAATCTTCTAGAAACTTCTCCTATGACACTTGCCTCTCTAAATTCGCCTAGGGATGAGTAAGAGATCTAAGAAATCTCTAAGTGGAACCAAATGCAACAAGTAGAATGACACTAATCAAAAACCCAGAGATGACTCACACCCTTGCACAAATCTATAAATGGATCCATCTTCTAAGAGATCTAGAGGCTGGAATTTTGTAATTTGTAAGGCAGTGCTGCTAGTTTGTATTTGAGAAAGAGCATTGTAGTTGGTGTGATATTTCTTTTCATGAGTTGAAGAGGGCTTTGATGCTAGGAGGATGATGCTGGATCAGACAACTGGGTTGTAATTCTTCCTTCTATTTAATAAACTTCTTTGAGTTTTCCTCCATATAATTGTGCAATTGTGAATGTTATTGTTTATGAATGTCATTGTATGTTCATTACATTTCTAATTCTATAATGCTTATGATATAATAGATCAAGATGCTTTGATGGTTCTTTGTTACTATGTTTCTACAAGTACTCTCCAAGCGGGATAAGTACGGAGAGTAGTGGCGAACTCTTTCAAGGGGGAGAGAGATCAAGCGAGGAGCTAAGCGAAAGATCCAGGTTGGTTCCTTTGTCTTTCTCTTGTCTATTATACATAGAAAAAATCACAAATTGCTTTTAACTGTTGTTTCTAGGGTAGCTACCAAACCTAGAGGGCTAGTCGATCGAAAAGACACTATTTTTCACAGAAACAGCAATCTCGCCATTTCAGGTGGATGGGTTTTCTTCAACAGTTTCATCTGGTAATAAAGTATAAGAAGGGCACTAGCAACAAAGTGGCCGATATGCTATCTTGCCCTATTTCTACTTCTATTATTTTGCATAATGCTTCATTATCTTTTGAAATTTATGCTGAACAATATGCTAAGATGATGGCTTTAAGGAGATTTATGCAAAACTAACCCATGGTTCATAGGTGGACAATTATCACTTGCAGGGGAAATTGTTGTATCACCTTGGAAAATTGTGCATACCCACAGGAGAAAGGGTACATGTAATCCGGGAGGCCCACACCTCCCTTGTGTCTGGTCATTTTGGTATTGAAAAGACTTTGTGTCATGTACAAAGATTTTGTTTTTGGCCTCATATGAAGAACATTGTGACTCGCTATGTAAATGGATGTGTGATTTGTTCTATTTCAAAGCCCTCTAATAGAAAACTCAGACTCTACACACCACTCCCTATTTTGAGTCATCCATGGGAAAGTGTGTTGATGGATTTTGTAGGAGGTTTGCCTTTGTCTAGGAAAAGTCAAGACTATTTTATGTCATCGTTGACCGTTTTAGTCATATGTGTATTTTAATGCCTCGTAAAAGGAAGATCACTGTAGAGCAGGCTGCTTATCTTTTCTTTCAGCATGTTTGGGTCCATCTTGGGTTTCCCACATCGATTGATCGGGACTCTCGCTTTCTCAGAGAGTTTTGAACTAGCTTGTGGAAGATGATGACACCAGGCTGAAAAGAAGCATGACATTCCATCCACAAATTGGTAGACAAACAAAGGGTGTCAACCGCACCATGGTACACTTTTTGTGAGGCTATTGTGGGAAACATCCTAAATTGTGGGATGAGCATCTTCCATATGTGCAGCATTCCTACAACCAAGTAGTGCACTCATCTACGCATCATTCACCATTTGAGACATGTTTTGGCTACCTACCAAAAGACCCTTTTGATATGGTCTTTGGAAGGGAAGATGACTCCAGTGGACTTGATGACAGGGAAAAAGCGTAGCAGTTCATTCAACAGATCCAGTTGACTCACCAAGCAGTACAGGAGTAGTTGGATAAAAGTCAAGCCCGGTACAAGGCTCGACATGACAAACACCGAGTCGACCATCAATTTCAAGTGGGTGACAAGTGTGGTTCCATATCAGCAAGGACAGGATGAAGGGAGAAGGTAAGAAGTTTCGACCGATCCGGTATGGTCCATTCACCATCTTGGAGAAGATTGGAAACAATGCCTTCCATCTCGATTTGACGATATATATGTAAATGTACTCCGTAGTAAATGTGGAGAACTTAAAGCTGTATGAGCCACCATTGATTATGGACACCGAAGAGGTGGGCACAATTCCTAAAGTTTATGACTTTGCACCAGAGTATCTCGATGAGTTACTTGAATACATCATCCTTGATAGAAGAACAAGGACTTCACGATGGGGAGATGCGAAATACCTTTGAGTTGGTTTCAAGGAGATGCAACCTAGAAAGGCAAAATGGATGGGAAAAGAAAGAGTGAGGGAACAATTCCCTCACTTGCCAATTGACTAATAAATCTTTTGGCAGTCCAAAAGCTCCTCAATGGGGAGGATTGATCCAGGAGAATCTCTAAACACCAGTGGCATGGAAAAGGCTCAAAATTCAAAGTGGCAGAAAGGCGATTAACTTGACATCAGATCGAAGTGCTCGTCACCCTGATTCCAACGATGCGAACAACACTCCAATCTGAGTCCGGATGAAGGAGATAGAAGCAGTTAAAGTTGGGTTGACTTTTGATGACTGGGCAAGATTAATGAATGCATAATTTAGACTTTTTCTAGCAAATGGAATCCGGCCAACTCTAGACATATTCTGGGTGAAATCGTTGCCTGTTTAAAATGACCCCTTTAGTCAAAAAACCGAATTTCCAAAAATGCACATTTTGTTTTTATTAAAATATATATATATATAAATATATATATATATATATATATTATATATATATAATAATATATATATATAATATTATACAAAATATATATAATATATCTAAGAGGGGTGGTGGGCCACCAACCCCACCACCCCAACTCATGACCACACATGACATTTGTATTAATTTAGGGGTAGGCCATGAACCCCAGCCCCTACCACAAACTGTTGAAACTAACACATGA
>APFE030834930.1:2035-57411 GCA_000404065.3 Pinus taeda
CCCATTTTTCCTATGTATCATGGGGATTCGCCCATTTATTATATATATAAATTTAGGGTCGTTCTTAAAATTTTCCCTGAGTGGGACTGCAAATTTCTATGGAATAATTTTCTCCCCTTCAAGAAGGTTGTAATAAGAGCCCAAACTAGGCTAGGGGTTAGGTTCTTATGTCTTTGCTATTTCATCCTTCCCCTTGGTCTGCTCTTGTGCCCTTTTCTCAAGTTTTTTGGTCTTTGTAGCTTTGTTAGGATCTCTTGTAGAGCAGTTTGTGCCTCCTATAGGACTGATTTTGAGTCCTATAGTTTTATTATTTCCTTCCAAGTGGAAGATCTAGGACTTCCTCTTTCATAAATGATGGGGGTTTTGGACGGAGATTCTTCCCTTTTGGTAGTAGGGGAATCTTCAATTATGATAGGCTCTTTTGATGATGGCGGTGGCTTCCCTGTTTTTATCCTTGTGCTTTTTCAAGCCCTGAAACACATTGATGGTTGCCTATTCCTCTTTTGTTTGGGTTTAACTAGGGTGCTGAGGGCAGCAAGAACAGTTGTTTACTCCCTTTATAGTGTCTCGGGAGACAATTTTGTCTTCTTTGCCCCTTTTTCCTCTTCTTTTGTTTTCTTTGCCTCTATTAGCTTTGTTTCCTCTAGCTCTGTTTTGGTTTCCTTCTCATCTTGTTTTGTTTCTTCCTTCTCTGCTTCAGTCTTTTTCTTCTCTATTTTAGTCTTTTTCTTCTTTGTTTTAGGTTCTCCCTTCCCTGTTTTGGTGTCCTCTTCCTCTGTTTTGGTTTTCTCTTCATCTTCCCCTTTTTGTTCTTCCCCCTCACTTTCAGAAGTACTGAGGTCATATGTGAGGGCTTTTATGTCATCTTCTTCTATCATATTTCTGAAGATTTCCCAAGCTATGGGTATTGTGAAGGTGTGAAGGGCTTCTTTCACTAATAGTTTAATCAACCCATGGTGAGCCAACTAATTTGGACCGCCTGCCTTGAACTTAATGCTAGAGTCTATAAGGGATTGTAGGAGAAAATAGGGAATGTTGAGTTTTTGGGGTGTGGGAGTGTCTATGCAATATCTTATCTCATGGAGAAGTCTAAAATGGTAGCCATAAACTATGTTATACCTCCCTTCACATGAAATGTAATTGATGATTTGGTAACTGACCTCATCCCAAGGCTAAGGTATGCTTGTTCTTCTAATGCCACTTTTGTCATCTATAGGGTGTTCATTTGGTTGGAAGAAGGTTTTCCTGGCAACTTGACCCAGTGGCTTTTCATCTTTGCTCTAGGGTAATCCAAGTGGAAGACTGGTAACCCTACTGATAAATTCTGGGGTGATTTCCATGGTGAGACTTCTGAAAGTAATAGTGGCATGGGTCTTAGAGTGGGGTACCAAGGAAAGGGAAAACTCTTGAACCACTTCTTCATCAAACCCTCGAAATTTTTCCAAAAATGGCATCCAATTGGCTCTAGTGAAAATGGCTACTACCTCAAGATGTTCATGGAGCCTGACTGAATTTGTGGGTTCCTTCCTCATGAATCCCCCTATCATTTTGCTCGCACCCTTTTGGAACACCCCAGGTGGAGAAGGAGACAAGAATTTTTGCAGAAATAGGAAATAGAGAAAAACTGTTTTTTTAAAGAAACAGGCAACACTTTTTTATGAAATTCCCCTTCTTTTTCATGGTTAATTCTCCCTTAAAATTTCATCATTCCTTGCACATATTAATATCCAAGGTTGGTTTGTACATAGCCTACCTCTTAAATTCTGAATTCAAGTGAAAACCTTGTGTTCTCTCTTCAAAAGCTACTTATTGCCCCTCCTGTAGAACTATTTGTAGGTTCTCTTGTAGAACCTGTTACTGCTCCTGTAGAAGTAGATAATGCTCTTGTAGAATGCCGATAGGAGGAGGAGGACTAAAAATGATAGAGAATGATGGTTTCGAGGCTATGGAGGTGGTATGGAGCTTGCTGCAGCTACAGGGATGATGATGAAATGGAAATAAGGTGGTGGAGGAGTTTGAGGGGGAGTACTTATGTCTATTTTGAGATATTTTCGGTGATGATGTGAGTTGGAAAAAAGGGTACGTTCCCATTATTTAGACCATTGGTCCCCACTGCTGTGTCATCATGACCCCTCATGACTTCTTCCCACAATCACTTCCCATCATTTGCATCGGAGTTTATACACCCGCCACTACCTGTCTTTTGGCTTTTCTGAGTTAACTAGGCACACGTGTGGTGGGATATCTAGATGAGCGTTTAACCCTAACCATCTCATTCATTCATGCAATTTTTAATTATACAGATGCAATAGACGAGAGGGCTAGACACTTACCTGCAGGTCGAATGTTCATGCTGTGGTTCTGCTTGGTTCTGTTCCTTGATATATGGCTTGTTTGTTTTGTACAGGTACCCTTTAACTGAATCTTGCTTCGAACATCCTCTGCATTCCTATGGCTGCACCTATTTTGTTGCTGGAGCTTGATTTTAAGCGGATCAGCTGCTACAAGAAATCCTACAGGAGCTCCTATAGCTGCTTCTCCCTCTAAAAGTTTTAGATGATTCTTGTGTTGGGAGCTCTGAGGATGCTACTAGAGATATTGATGGCGTTGGAGAGGGATTTGGTAAGCTACAGGCGATTTTTGGAGGTGTTGTTCCTTTTATTTCCTTTTTTTTTGTTTAAATTGGTTTTATGCAAGAAGGAAAGAAATCAATGGAAACGAGGTGGTGTAGGTGTGGGATGGATGGTTAAGAAGGTGGATAGCCATAGGATGGCCTACATGCTCTTTATGAAAATTCCCATCTCGTTAAACTATTTTTAAATTCCATTTTGAGTTCTTTGTGATTTCTACAGGATCCTCCTGTAGAACACACATGGCCTCCTATATGTTACACAGTGTTCAGAAAAAACACACAGTGAGGTGGAAGAAAGGTCAGGAATGTTGAAGAAGAGTGTAGAGGATGTGTAATAGGCTTTATGGTATCTCCTTTTTGCTTCTTGTGGTCCGCCTATAACCTGCAATGCACTTTAAAAGTCAAATTTCTCTTCCTGTTTCTCTAATTTTTTTTTTTGAAAAAACAACAAGGGCACCTTTAGTAGGTTTTCACTGTACTTGCCTGCCCTGGGCGCCTCCAAGGGAGGTTTTCACCCAGGGATCTTATTTTCTCCCTTTTTTTGTTTTTTTCATCACTGAGCCACCTCAAAATAGGTTTTCAACCCATTGATGGGACTCAAGCACCTCATAGAGGTTTTCACTTGAGTCCTTATTATTTTTTCTTTTTTTTTTTTTGGTGAGTGGGTGGAGTGAAGGCTGAGACTTGGTCCACTGCCAACACTGTCTTATTCAGATATTCAATGAACTCTCATTTGGAGAGGGGCTTCTTTTAAATTTTCAACCTATGTCCATTGACAAGCATGGGGATGGCTTCCTCATCAATGGTTCTGATCAGAAATGAACCTTTGTTATTGCATTTTTCTATAGTGTAGGGTCCCGGCCATCTTTTCCTCACGTTGCCTTTGAAGTCTTTATACCTTGAGTCATAGAGTAGTGCCCAATCACCTTCTTGGAATTGCTTCTCCTTCTTTTTGTCATGCCATATCTTCCTCTGAAGTTGGATTATCTTTGTGTGGAGAAGGGCCTACAATCTCTATTCATCCAATCCATTAAGCTGGAGTAGTATTTCCTCCTGTGCATGGTTGAGGTATAGGTCCAGTTGAGCTGCCATACTTAGTGTATTTTATTCAAACTCTATTGACAGCAAAGCCTTCTTCCCATAGACCAGCTCATAGCGTGTGAATGCTGTGGTGGTATTCCATGTTGTGTTGTAGGCTCAGGTGGCCTTAACTAGTCTATCCACCCAATCTTTTCTGCTACTGCTCACTACCTTGGTCAGAATTCCTTCCAAAGCTCTATTGCTGACTTCCACCTGTCCATTGGCTTGTCGATGGTAAGGGGTGGAAGTCTCGTGCTTGATTTTATGATGTGTGAGCAGGTCTTCAATCAAATTGGAAGTGAACTGACTATCTTGATCTGTAGCCAGTTCTCTTGGATACCCGAATTTGTAGAATATGTTTTCTCTCAAAAACTTAGCTACTCTTTCTTTTGTTACTGACTTGATTTCTTTCGTCACTATCCATTTTTCCAAATAGTCAGTGCACACAATGATGTATTGTTTCTGTTTTTAAGGAGGATTGGTAGGACCCACAAAGTCCATGCCCCACTTCTCAAATGGATCAAATATCACTTGAGGCTACATGGTAACCTCATCCTTTGGAGTAGGTTTCCCCATCCTTTGGCATCGATCACATTGGCTGATATATCTCTTCACATCTTGATGAAGAGTGGACCAATAGTAACTTGCTTACAAAATTTTGAAGGTAGTCCTTTTTGTTGCAAAGTGGCATCCACAAGGCCTGTCATGACAGGTCAAGAGAATGTCAAAAACTTCCTCCTCCTTGACACATCTTCTAAAGATCTGATCTGGGCCAAGTTTGAAGAGATTGCCCCCAATCGAGGTGAAAGGTGCGCTTTTCCTCACGATATTGCTCTTCTCTTTTGAGGACAGGTGTGGTGGGAACTTTGCTGAAACCAGGTAATTTGCTATACCAGCAAACCATCGAAAGAGTACTGAGATAGAAAATAGGTGTTCATCAGGAATTTGATGATCCACCATTCCTTCCTCACCTACAAGCAAATTTACTCTAGACAAGAAGTCAACAACAACATTTTCTTTACCAGGCTTATCAACAATGGTTAGCTCAAACAACTGTAATAAAAGTAATGACCTAATAATGCGAGCATTTACATCTGGTTTGTTCATTAAATACCTAATTGTAGCATGATCAGTGTGTACAAAGTTTTGATAGCATGTGATGTAAAGTCTGAATTTATTTAAGGAATGTACTAAAACTATGAGTTCCTTCTCTGTTGCCATAGAGTTTAACTATGCCTTAAACAAATTTTTACTTATAAATTATATGGCATAAGGTAAGTTTTCATCAACTTGCCCTAAGGCTGCTCCTATTGCTTTGTTCATGGCATCTTTGTGGATGTGGAAGGATAGGGCCCAGTTTGGGCCGCTCAAAATTATGGCAGTCACAAGTTTTCTTTTCAAGGTATCTAGGGCTTCTTCATTGTTTTTAGTCCATATGAACTTGAAATCTTTTCCCAAAAGACCAAACAATGGAGAGGCTAACTTATTGAAATATTTAATGAATATTCTGTAATATCTCGCTAAGCCTAGGAAACTTCGGACATCTCTCACCTTTTGAGGAGGTGGGACACAGATTCTCCACTTACCATTTTTCTTTGGCACTAGCACCAAAGGAGAGACCCATTCACCGTCACAGATGGGGTAGATGAATCCTGCATCCAATAACTTTTGTAATTCTTCCTTGAAAATGTCTTTAAGAGCTGGATTCATCCTCCTTTGAGGTTGCTTGGCTAGTTTACAATCTTCCTTAATGTATATTTGATGAGTACAAACTGAAGGGTGTACTCCCTTCATCTCCTTATAGCTCCAGGCGAAGGAATCTAAATGTTTTCTAAACAAACTACATAGTTCCTTCTCCTGGGACGTGGATAGGGATGAGTTGAGTTTCAAAGTTATTTTTGGGCCGAACTCTATATTCTTAACATGGAGAGAGGTTAGGTCAGCCACACAGAGATCAATTAAGGGATTGTCTTGGGTTTCTTTCACTAGATCTTGTAATGGAAAAATACTGTGGGTGGATTCTAAATTAAATTTTCAATGATATCATCCTCATTCTGCGGTTTCCCCCATAACAATTTCTACTATACATAATGGTGAAAAATATATTTCATCCTCATCCTCCTCCTCCAACTAGAGAGGTAGATCATGTTCTAACAGGGGTTGGGCAGGAGGGTATAGGACTAGCTGCTTAGAGATATGCCTGTTCTTGATTGTTATGTTCCCAGCTCGACAACTGATGTAGGCATCTGTAGTAGCCAACTAGGGCCTTCCCAAGATGAGAGGATACCCAGTGATCTTTGCCTTCGGCTAGAGAACTAGGAAATCAACAAGGTACTTCCAAGAATCAATGGAGGCCATCATATCCTCCACAATCCCTTCAGGGGTCACAGTGGAGCGATCTGCTAGCTGTAGTACTGTCGTGGTCTTCCTTAAGGAGCCCTGAAGGTTGAGTTTGAGCATGGTGTACTTTTTCATCACATTAATGGCAGCCCCATGATCAATAAAGATGTGTGGGATCATGGTTCCATTGATGTGGACATCAGCTACTGGGTTTCCAGGGTCTAGATATTTCAGACAGATTACCTGCCCCAACATCAGGTCAGACAACTGTCCTATGACATTGATTGTTGGGGCATCTCTCTTTCACCCGCCTGGATGCCTAAAGCACTTCTCTTTGATCATATTATTGTATATAGGCACATCCTTTATGGCTTGGAGAAGTGGTATCTTTACACATAATTGTTTCAATTCTCCTTTAAGAAGTTCAGTTTCTTCTAGGGTGGGTTGTGTTGCCCTAGATAATCTCTCAGGAAAGGGTGGAATTTCTTTCAGTTCACTTTATTCTTTATCTTCCTCATCCTCCTTAGGGGGAGGCTTGTTATCTAGGAGAACCTTCGCAGATCGTAGGTTAATCTCCTAAATCTCCACAACATAGGTTGGGCATGAAAGTTCCCCACTATATACTTGTTGAGCCTGTCTATTTTTCGGGTTCGAGTTCGGTTGAGCAGGAATTTGGGTTTGAATTGGTGGAGCAGGAGGCAGTGGTTGCAGTTGAGTAGGTGGTGGAGGCAAAAGAGTGGGAGGAGATTTGTATTGGAGCCTCCACCCCTAATGAGATGCATTCCGTTGAGGTTGTAGCTAAGAATAGGAGTGAAATGAAAGAGCAGCTGGTTGGGCATGATATTGAGATGGATATGACCAAGGAGGAGGCATGGACTAAGAAGGATGAGCATGCAGACCCCAAGAAGGTATGGAAGTGGCTTGATTGGGGTTGTAGTATGCCTGAGAAGTCCCTTGGATTCCCTGCTAGTATATTCTAGGTCCATGCGGTCCCTTTGGTTCATGAAGTAGAGTGGTTCAGTGGCTCCCTCAGCCCCTTGGTATACAACTTTAAGCTCTGGCAAGGAAGGGCACTTATCTTTAGAATGATATTCTTCATAGACTGAACAAACCTCTATAGACTTCAATGGACATTCATTCCTAGGATGCCTTCTAGTGCACCTAGGACAAAAAATGGCAAAATCCCTCTCTGCTTCCTCTTGTTTCCTTTTGATATGCAAGGTATCCATTTGCATGGCAAGAGTCTACAGCATCTCACTATTGAAGTCTTCCATCATGTTTCCAAGTTCAGCTTTCAGGGATGAACTGCATGAGGAGATACTAGCTATGGGTTGACTCCCCCTACCTCTTATTCCGACTGCCCTAGAATGGTTTCTAAGAAAAGTCTTTATGTCTTCATAAGGTAGTTGGTAGATGTCTCCCCCATCTAATAGATGAAGGGTGTTTAGAAGGTCTTCCATAATTCCCCTGAGCAGGACCAACTTCAGTGATTTGGGGTCAAATGTGCACCTGTCCCTTTTATAACTGAGCTAGAATCTCTCTTCATAATCTTCCAATAATTCATCACTTCCCATGGTCATTTAGAAGATTTCTTCCTTGGTATATTTTGACCTACAGTAGTCCTGATATTTGTGATTAAAGGCTTGCTACATCTGAGCCCAAGTTGTGATGCTATTGCCAGGTAACCCCATGAACCAGCGCAATGCTACATCCTTAAGAGTAGAAGGAAATGGTTTCAACTTTTGCTCATCTTCTGCATAGTCATAGGTTCGATAGATAACAAAAAACTCAAAAAGAAAGGTGTCAGGATATTCTGTAGTCAATCCATGGAAGTGAGGTAGGCTAAAGGGCTTATGTTCTTCATTTTAGTGTCCCCATTTGTCTCTCAGATGGAAAAGGTACCCTCTACTCTCTCTCCATTCCCCCTAGCATTTCTATTTTCAGCCATTGTCTAAGGAGGGATGTTTTGTTCCTCTTCTTCTCTTATAGGTTCTTCAAATATCTTCGGTTGTTCACCTAAAGGTTCTTTTGGATCATTGCCACTTAAGAAGAGAGAAGGGTGGCTTTGTGATGTGGTGGGGGTGTTGGGTAGGAATTTTCCTGAATTATCTCCGTTCCTACGAGGCATGAAAGGAAAACTCTTTTTGGGCGATTTATGCTTTTATGCTTGTACTTGCAAAATTGAAATTGATTGAACAAACAAATTGCAGCTATTAAAATGAAATTGCTGAAAGGAAATTGGGAAATTGAAATGAAAGCAACGAAATGACTAATCTAATTTTGCTGGAATGGAAATTGCAGAATTGGAAGGACTAATCTAATTTTGCTGAAATGGAAATTGCAAAATTGAAAGGACTAATCTACTTTTTCTGAAATAGAATTTGCAAAATGGAAAATGAAAGTAGGGAAATGCAAAAACTAAAAGAAATGACTAATCTACTTTTGCTGAAATAAACTAATTAGTAGAATGTTGCAAGAAGAAATAGAAGAAAGCAGTGATCAAAAAATACTCTGATGCTTCCCTAGCAATGACGCCAAAAAAGTGGTGAGCACCAGTCTTGCAGCAATAATGTTGCAACTCCCGGGGCTTCCTATTTTACTTTTATCATCCCAGTAGTTCGTAACAAACTTGGAAGCGATGGTGTTGTATGCACAAGTACTAGTTCTTACTGTAGGCTGTCACTTGGTCAGCTCACGCAAGATCACTAGGAGCTCAAGTCAACTTCTATGAATTCCAGAAGAAGCTTTATATGTGATGAAAGAAAGAAAAGCTTACTCTCCAGAGGCTACTCTACTTATAGAAAGAGAAGGAAGACTGAAATGTGAAGTAACCCTAACAAATCCTAATTAATTAACTAACCCTACTTTTGCAGAAAGAGAGATGAAAAACCATAAAATGAATGCCATTACCTACTTATGAAGTAAACAACATCTATTCAAGCTATTTCTAGAAGGAAATGAGAAAAAACCATCTTTTTGGGTTTTTATTTATTTTATGTGAAATTATCATGCATGTAATTTATTTGTTTATGGATGTTGCAGTGATTAGGTGGCGATGGAGGGTGACTTTCGGATTTGTAGAGGTGTAGGAAGGTGTGGAGGGGTCCTAGGATGCCTCTAGTAACCTTCTAGAGGCTTTCCCTGCAATGGGACTTCAAAAAGTCACCTATAGGAAATTTTACAGGAGGATACAAGGGATCTACAAGATGATTCCAAGGGTTGTTTTAGAGGTTTTAAAGGTGGGAAAATGGTTGGAAAGGGTAGCTGAAGGCTAGAAGGATGTGTTAAGGTGTCTAAGGTTCATCAAGGAGGATTAGGGAAGGGAATGATGGTTGGACTTGTTCAAGGGACCTATGGAACATGTAGCAAAGAGAGTTGTTGATGGCTGATTTATTGACTTATTATGAGTAGAAATGTATTGCAAGAGAGCTGCAAATCAAACTCTGAAACTGAGCAAGCAAAGAAACTAGCTACACCAAAAAACATAATTGTATCTCATGTTAACCTAAATTCTAATCTGGGAAAATAAAATGTTAAAAAATGCTCTATGGGAAGGAAAGCATGGAAAGAAATTTTTTGCAGAAACAGAAATGAGTATGGAAAAATGGATCTGAAGAAAAACCTTTAAATCAAACTATAACACTAGAAATTGCATGGAGAAGGCAAAACTATGTTTTTGTGGCAACAAGAGGGTTTTTACCTCAGCTCATGGTCCCAAAGGGAGGAAAGAAGGTACGGGCTCTATTGATGGCCTTTTTATATCTTTATCCTAACACTTTTTAACCTACTTTAGCAAACTGAAATGGAAACAACTATGTAAATCACCAAAGTAACCTATTCTAACCAAGGAAGAAATCTATCTAATAACAACTAATCCATAAACTGAAACAAAATATATAAATACAAAACAAGAGGTGCTGGGTAGGTTGGGTTGGGCCCTAACCCAAGAGTTTGAGCCCTCTGAGGTAACTCAATGCTGGCTGAGAAAAGATTTCATCTTCATTATCAAAATAATAGTCACATTACATGAAATTGTCCACAAAAGTAAGCTCGAAATGTGTTGAGCAAAAGCTGCAACAAAAGTGCGAAAATTTGACTAAAATCCAACAACCTAATGAGGCCCTAGGCCTCTCTACTTATACAACTGAAGCTCCCAATAGCTCCCCTAAAATCAAGGAGGCTTGGCTCCCAAGACTTTAGATTGACAACAACTATTCTTCACTTGCTCGGCTGCCTCTCTAATGCATTGATGTGGCTGCTTGTGCTCTGAGCTTTCTGAAGGAGGATTCGAAGGAGGGAGTCATAAATGAGGGGAACATCCTCCTACAAATCCTCTTCCTTTTATTCTGCAAATATTTGCTGCCAAATGCCCATGAAAGCTTTGACTTTGTCTCCAAAATTGACCAAAAATCTTCATTAAGCACACATTAGACTTCATGGCATAATGACTAACCCAAATCACTCTTAGAATAAATATAATAAAAAACATGCAATAAAATAATGAGAATGGTGGATTAAGCTAAGTTAGGAGGCAAAATGATCCCATATAATTACCCATTCCTGGGGCTCATCAACATGTTCATGGCAAGAATTTGTTAACCAAAAGCAATTTGACATACTTGGCATTGGTTTCTTCCCTGAATTGAATTATCAGTGTAGTCTAACTCCCCATGCTCCTCCCTTTTCCTTTTATTATTAGTAGTAGAACCATAATGGGTGGGGAACTAGTCCTAAGAAGGGGTTGATCTCCAATTCCATTCTGTCATCTCACAACTCCACCCCTACTGCCTCCCATATGCAGTCAGGTTGGCAGTCCCTTGCTAAGGCCACACAAGTGAGCCTAGCCTCAGACATATAGGTTTCCATCCATGAATTACAGACCCTTTCCCTTCTCCCTAGTAAATTAGAGCAACACCAATCTCATTTTCATACCAGACGTCCCACTCAAGGGCCCTAGCAATTATCTTACCGCAATAATTTCTCACAGTACCCCACTAATTGCAATGGTTTTGGCAGCAGGACCAAGCTCCTATACAACATAGTAACTCAAACCCCACTTCTCTCAGTATTAGACTCATAGCCTCTATCTACCTGACCCCTTCGTCCAACTCGACTCAGCCCTCGGGGTGCTATGCCCAGGTTCCCAGTGTGAAACAACACAATGTCAAGACAAAAAAATGAAGAGGCGATACTCGGCAAGCATGGTACAAAGACACAGAACTAAGACAATTCAACCAATTGGCACCTCCATTTCCCCAAACATTTCTCAACCTCCCGATTAACATTCCTAATTTTCCCCCTCTCCCCCTAGCAAAAATCCAAATAGGTCATCATTGAAAAAGAGCTGCAGAGCTAAGAAAAATACCTGTAAGCGATTGTAGGCCATCGCCAAGCATGATGTCGAGGATTTTGATGCCCTCCCTTTCCCCTACACTAGCTCCTTCATCCGCAAGAAAACTCACCACCGTTACCGACCTATCTGCCCTTTGCTCCTATAAATCTTGCCCCTCCACTATATTCTCTACCACCTTTCCCACCACCCTTACATGCACTCATGCCACGGGCCACCACACTCATTTCTTTAAGAGTGTGGGGGCTAGTGGTACGTAAATCATAGGTACACTTCATTACCTTTCACAGGTTGTACCAACCACTGGCATGCACCCTGATCGAGGTCTTGTGTTTCTTAGAGGTCGTTTTCCTGGCTTTGCCTATGATCTTAATCTAGAATTTCCACCAGGGTTCTGAATCTCTCATCCCATGGTTGGACTGGAAATAGTTTTTCCATCAGGGCATTTTGTTGATTGCATCCCCAGTTAGCAAGAAAATCTACCCCTTTATTCCCTTCTTGTCTAATATGTCGGCCATAATATAATCAAACTTTTGTATTAATTCCCCTATCTCTTGGATGAGTCGAGTGGTCCTTGAACATTGGTTGAATTTGTCCCATTTTGTGCCATTGTTCATATTTTCTAGAGTGTTTGTGGCTAGACTTGAGTCTCCTTCCACCACTATGTTTTGATACCCCATTCTAACGGCTATTAGGAGTCCTTGTCTTACTGCAAAAACTTTGCGTCATTGTTACTTTATATCTTGCATGAATGAGCATATATTTGCTGAGAGTTGGCTTGGATATCATGGAAGAGGCCACCTAAGCTTGCCACCACCGGATTCCCTTTTGATGCCCCGTCAAAATTGAGTTTTATGAATCCTTCTCTTGGGATAGTAAAGTGAGCTGGGGATGTCGAGCTTATCTAGTTTTTTTTCCAAGTAGCGGGAGCAATTATTTCTGGTGATAGATTGAGTTTTTGTAAAATTCAAGCTTCTTGGGGGGGGAATTGCCAATCTTCTTGGTTCCACTGCTCTTCTATGATCATTTCCCTGATGTTCTAAACTATTCCTTCCCACACGTGTTCTTGACATGAGGATTTAATTTTAAAGACTATGCAGTTCCTCTCTTTCCATATGGCCCATAAATTTAATCCTAAGGCCAACCCCCATGCTCAGTATACTACCGATCTTGAGAATATGTGGCTTCACTAAAGGAGGATTTTCTTCATTAATGTTGTGATGATCTTGATCCATTCTTTCAAAAACTCCTTGCATTTGCCTCCATTTTTGTTCAGCAAATGGGCATGTGTTAAGCATATACTCAATATCTTATCTATTGTGGTGACAAAGCCAGTAGAAGGAAGGACCCTGGAAGCCCCTTTTCTCAAGTTGATCCCAATTTAGGATTTTTCCTTTGCAGACCAGCCAAAGGAAGTGAGATACATTAGGCCACCATCCTCCCTTCCATATCTTTTTCCATATGATGTCTTGCTCATCTTGGGCTTGTCCTGCTTGGAGGTCATATGCTTCTTTTATGGTAAAGGTTCCTTTTGTAGTGTGCCCCCATCTCAGGTTATCAGGATCATTTCATATTGTTAATTGTCAGCTCTTTGTATAGCACTGGTCGGTGTCTATGACTTGACACCAATATTCCTTATTTTTCCATCTCCTCCAGCTTCCCATTCCTTGGTCCTCTTTCTCGAATTGCTCCACCTGGTGTATATTCCTTTCTATGGTATATTGATATATGTCCTTGATGTCTTGCTTTTCTATCATTAGTTCTCTTTGTTGCCAAGAGTCGTGACAAAATCTTGTTGGTTTTCCATTATGGATTTCCCAAAATGCATGCTAGTTTATGAGGTTCCTGTTTTGGGCTGCCAAGTTCCACACTGCTGATCCTTTGGGAGGATCTATATTGCAAAATATCCTTAGTTATCTCAGGCATATTATATTTCCTTTTCTATAATTTCTCTCCACCTCCTATCCATCTCCACCATATTTTTGTGCCCATTACTTGATTTAAAATATAAGGGTCTCTGAGGCCTAACCCTCCTTCCATTTTTCTTTTCACTAGGCCTTGCCAGGATACCAATGCCCATAGCCTGCCCTGTTGGGCCCTCCCCACAATAATTTTTTGAATATGGCAACCATTTTGGATCACACCCCTTTAGGGGCTACCATACCTGAGAGTTGATAAATGGCTATCGATTGGAGCACTGATTTAAGAAGGACAGTCCTACCAACTAGATCGAGGAATCTAAAGGCCTAGTAGCTTAGCTTTCCCTGCAGCTTTTGGAGGATTTGCTACCATAAGGATAATTTTTGGGAGTTGTCATATAGAGGCATACCTAGGTCTTTAGACAAGAGGTTTCTAGTACTAAACCCCAAGATCCTAGCAACATAGGTATTGATATTCCCCTGAGTGTTAAAAAAGAAGATACAATACTTTTCATTATTTATCTTTGTCCCAGAGGCCTCCGTAAAGGTGCTAAGAATCTCTTTTATTCTTTGAGCTTCCCTGAAGGATACCTAACATAAGAGCATGATATCGTCCATGAATTGTTGGTGGGTGATGGCTAAATCATTAACTCAAATCCTCAAGCCCCTAAGCCTAGATTCTCTAACCTCATTTTTTATAAAACAACCCATCTCTTCTGCAACAATAATAAACAGAAAAGGGGATAATGGATCTCCCTGTCTTAGGCCTCGAGTTGGGTTAAAAGTGGGGATAGGAGTCCCATTTACCAGAATTAAGATGACAGGGGAGGATGTCATGGCAAGGATCCAATTTATCCATCTTTGGGAAAACCATAGCCTTTGACTATACTATTAAGATAGGCCCAACTTAGCCAGTCATAACATTGGAAAGTTCCAGCTTAATCATCATACCTTAAACATTTCTTGCCTTGAGAGAGTGTACTACTTCTTGAGAGGTTATGAGCTCGTACAGGATTTGCCTGGCCTCTACAAATCTCGTTTGCTCAGGAGAGCTGATATTTGACAAGAGGGGTTTTATCTGTTTTACAAAGGGAGTAGCAATGATTTTATAAATAACATTACACAAGGCAATAGGAGGAAATCCTTCCGTATCTTCAGATTTCGAAGATTTAGGAATAAGAGAAATAAAAGTGGAGTTCAGGCTGGGGCATACCTTTTGATTGTGGTAGGATTCCTCTATGACCTCTAGAATTTATTTTCCCATGAACTTCCAGGTGTTGAGCTATGAAAAAGGTATGAATTTTCCATTTATTTCATCATCCTTTCCTTTAATTATATCCCATTTATGTTCTAAAAGATACTCATATATCAAAGCATTATAGTAAAAACTAGGGAACTATTTATTATTACAATTTAGCTAATTATTGTCATTTCTCATGTAGGAAAGAGATGGAATAGAAAACTACCATTCCCTACCCGATAGAAGGAAAAGGAAAAAGTGGAGTAACTATTGTTCCTTCATGAGGAAGCAGCGCACAGGCAGCAAGCCAAGGATGGAGTGCATAGTTATGGATAAGGATAGAGAAGATCACAACATAGCGCAGAAGACAAAGAGCTAACTGAAGATGGAAGATTGAGCGAATCTCTCAGGATCTCTTGATCCTGAGGGATTGTTGTTACTATTCTATTCGTTGTTACTATTTTATCTACCTCGCCATTATAAAAGGGACAACAATTGTAAAGAATGGGGGATTATTCAAAAATTACTTTTGTATTTTTACTTTGATCATCGACTCTTGCTGTTGAAACATAGTATGAATTGGCTGTAACCATTTTGCATATGACTAATATATAATATTTTTGTTGTTCCCTCTTTCATACTAAAGTAATATGGTGGTGTTCACTAGCAGCTAACAGCCCAGCCCTGGTGGATTCACTTGCTCTTCTTGTATCATTCCTTTACGATTTTTGTTGTGTGATGGTTTGGTTTCATTTCTATCTATTGTAATCGCATTGCTTTACTATTTCATATTTCCAGACTTAATGAGCTGATCTGTTTTATATGTTGTAATTGAATTGCATTGCTGTTCATTTCCCTCATGACAAGATCACTACTTTTTGCAAGTATATTGTTGTGTTGTTCATTTTACTTACAGAGCTTCACTATTCATTTCAGTAACTTAGCTTTGTTGTTCATTACAGTTACATAAGTTTTTTTGTTCATTTCCATTATATAGCGTTGTTTCTCATTTAATTTCTACATTCATTTCGGCTTGCCTTTTAGCATTCTTACAGTAAGCATAATTATCTCATTTCAATTAGATGCAGTAACATTATTGATTTAATTCATTGCCATTTCCAATTGGTTATTTAGTGTGGTGTGTGAGATCAACAACTATAAATAACATTGGCTATTACTGTCAAAGCTCTTAGAATAAGGATCTTATTTATGCTTGATTTAGTTTACATCAGTTAAACAAGGAATGAGTTATTACTACTGTATCCTTGACTGATAATTGCTATTACTTTGTCGAACCAATAATTTAGTTTCCTTTAATTGCAAGGGAGTTTTATTTAAAGCATCTGTTTACGCTTATATTTCAAAGTAATATACTGCAATTTAGAAACATCATTCTTGTGTAAATAGCTTCCACAAACTTTGTACACTCTTGAAATAGAAAATCTTGCCCAGATTGATAACTAATGTGAAGATAATTACGAGTTAAAAAGACACCTTTTATACCTCAACATTTTGGCGCTATTGCTAGGGAGACTGTAGCCATTTCTAAAGAGTAGTGTGCATCTGATGGGTGCCTATTAAGAAAGAGTTGGGTATTAAAAACAGAAGGTAAGAACCTGCATACGAAGGATGTAAAAGCCCTGCTCGCCCGCCCGATTTCTAGCAAGATTGTTAAAGAACTTAGGGTAGAAATAAATATTTGAGTTGTGTGTATGACTAAGAAGAAAAAGCTTAAAGATAATCCAAAACCACAACCCAAACCTGACAAAGCTAAGGGACGAGTGACCCTTGGTTGATCAACCTTCATAGACGATATAATTAAGAAAGTCAAATCTCAGCCATCAGTAGCCCCTAGAAAAGTTGCTTCTAGACAACCTACTAGCTCCCTTCTGGCTACAGACCCACCATCTATAGCGTTTGTTGAGATGCACAGAAAAACAGAAGAAACTAAGCAAGATTTTCAAGAAATTGAGAATTCTTGCCCAATTTCTTTGCAAGAAGGAAAATCTAGTAATCTTCGAGAAGGAGGAGGAGAAACAGGGAAAATAGAAGAGCCAAGATCCCCTCTCAAAATAATTCAAACACTCAGTAGCCCAGATAAGGGGAATGTTGTTAAGTTTATCCAAAATGAAGCAGAAGAACTTGAGGAGCCAAGATCCCCCCAGCTAATAGTTCAGCAAGGAACACTCATGATCCCATACTAGGGAAGTGTTGTTAAGCTCATTCCTAATCCTTCTAGTCATCTTAGGAATAACTCTCTAGAAATTCCAGAAGGGTATTGGCACATATTTGATCAAATGGCCCAGAACCAACAAACACCTCAAACCTCTACACTTCAGTATCCCATCGTGGACACAACAGTTAACACACCCATGAAAGCCATTCCTCTCTAGAATATCCTGAATATCCCTACATTCCATGGCCTAATATCAGAGGATCTAGATGCATTTCTGTTTGAGTTTGATGTATTATGCCGAGGGTATGACTATACCATCAATCCCCAAAAACTAAAATTATTTCCCTCCTGATCTGAATTTGAAACTACTTGAAAAAGGTTTGCAAGGTATTCAATTCAGTAGTAAACATGTTTAAAATATTCCCATGTCTTGCAGTAAAGAAACAAATGAAATTTTCAGTTCTTCATGATCCATTCAAGCATAGCAGAATTATTTCATTTTTCTATTTAACACATTAAAACGAATTTTTTTTGCAAAATAAATCAACCACAGATGCAAAATAAATTGATGAAGCAGTTCACCCCTCCTGGGCTACGTCTGCTAGGTCCAAGGCTCCCAAATGGGTCAGTCCTCGTTTTAATTAAATGCTCAAAATAAATTTACAACTGAATAGAAGTCTCTACAGGTGAAATATACTGTAAAATCAGATTTAGAAGACATGAATCCTTCAGGATTGACTGCTGGTTCACCTCCAGTGGATACCTACAACCTGAAACAGTTCTCTCAATACTGGGCCCTGGTGGCTCCTAGAACTTTCACAGATCAAAAACCTATGCAAGTGACCTCTGATGGCTAAAAGACCTATGCCAATGGCTTCTTAACGTCCAAAATACCCAAAATAAAAATTAAAAAAAAACGTTCGTCCAAAACCGCCTTTCCTAGCCAAAGTTATGACCATTTAATGATAACTGCCAGTTTCCCCTAAAAGAACTCCAGCTAACTTTAGTGGAGCTCTGCCAATTATGGCGGGACCGCCAAATTTGGCACTCTGCCAAATAATCGGCCAACTGTAACTATAGTTTAACTGATTGTTGGCCCATGTGACCGCAAAAATCTCGGCGGTTTACCTCGGATTCTGCACTGGTGGTTAGGTGCTGGCCCACGGTTCCGGCCCCAGGTCATATGGAATGGGGCTCTGGCCCCCTTCTTTTACTGCCCAGTTCAAATTTAAATTTTAAATACATCAACCTCTGCCCTTTTAACAAATCCGGCTGTATAGCCTAATGATAAGGCTTGTGTTTGATAGGCGGGAGGTCGTGGGATCGAACCTCACTGCCACCATATTTTGAAACGCGCCCATAAACCTGCTTACGTCACCTGAGCCACATGGCGGCCTCTGGGCTTGCCACGTGACAGCTTCTGATTGGCCCGTCTAGAAAGAATATTCCATGGAATCTTCTAAGGAATATTCCGTGGAATATTCTTTTTTTAATTTTTTTTTTTTAATTCAAAAATTAAGGGTTATTGGGCGATTTTGTTTTTGACATAACTTTCACATATGGCGACCATTTTTCAAACCATTTGCGGTGCCGTAATTGGGAGGACGAGCTCTATCCAGTCATTCATGTTTGAGCCAATTTTGAGCACTTTCAATTTTGAGCATTTTTCGACACTTGCGACATGAGCCCCTGATCACCTCCACATTAAAAGGAACAGCTTTATGATGGTTTATGGGATTAGGTGGGGGCATTATAAATGAATGGGATCAGATGAAAACTGATTTTCTAAAGAAATATAAGGACTATTGCATATCTAGAGAATTAAAGGATGAGATATTTCAAATGATAGCATGGCCTAGTGAAACATTGGAGGAATATGTAGAACGTTTTCAATACAATCTCTAGAGATCTCCTTATGCATCTTTACCCTTGCCTCACAATGTGTTAAAAACTACACTAATTAAAGGGATGAAACAACAATGGATTGAAACATTCAACATTATGGGTAAAGGTGACATATATTAAGAAAATTCTACTGACATCATTGATTTGTGCATCAAGAGTTCAAGAGGCAGCACAAGGCTGAAGCCAACAGAATGTGACATGATCACAAGGGATAACAAGATCTCCGGTGGAGGTATAACCCACACAGAAATCGGCAATCTACTAGAAGACTTCAAAACTGATGTTATAGGGACTCTGACAACATAGTTGGACATTATGCAAGCTAAAAAAAAGCAAGCAGAAGCGAAACAAAATTTGGCGATATTCTGCCCTGGATGCAGAAAGAAACATAGCCACAAAGAGTGCCCACTGGATACAATCAAAATTTGAGCTATTTGTACGAAATATCATGCCATAGAAAGCTGCCCATCACTCCCAAGACTGAAAGCAGTCTACAATGAAGCAAAATAAGAAAAAGAACTGGTTTACCTACTAAATTAGCACTGACAGTGGTAGTCACGACAAACAGGTATGCCCATTGATCCATCCTCTTCTTTTCAGCCTCCTCAATATAATGCTCAGCAGTATAATGGAATTTGGCAGAATCAACCACCTTTCTTTAGCTGGTCACAGCAGCCATTCCCCATATCACCATGGCCAAATCAAACAAATCAAACTAATTGGCCAAACTTGCGTTATCGTCCACCATTTTCGCAAAATAATGCATATTCGACACAATGGTCACCCTCCACCTCGCAGAGTCAAAACTGGAAATCAAACTAGAAAAGACCTATAAATCAGCCAGCTGGAACAATCCCTCTCCCTCAACCCACATTGCCAGCACCTTACACATTGCAACAAAACCCCTGGACCAACTTAAGACTGCAGCTCCCAGCCCAGCCCAACCTGAACCCCAATAATAGATCGGTTCAATCTATGAAAATAATTGAAGTACCATTAATAAACTGAGTTAAGGGAGTGCAATGACATTCAATTAAGATATGAGCAAATAATAGAATTAGAGGGAGATAAAAAATGTTCAAACTGAAAATTCGTTAGCTATAGAACAAACGCTATAAGAAGTGAATCTTCTTAGACAGAAAATTTATGAACAAGAAACCACCTCTTCTGCACCATTCCCAAAATGACTGATCATGCCTTGCCCAATAGAACATATTGCTTTTGATCATCTCAGAGAACTAAAGAAATTGTCTATAAAAATTCCACTCCTCTGGGCCATTCAAGACATCCCGATTTATGCAAAAACTATCAAAGAATTATGTATCATACCTAACTGAAAACATTAGATCACCACTAACCAAAGAACATGCCCATGAATTTAAAAACCAAACAGAGGACGACATCATTAACAACTTCATTAACCAACAAGAAACTAGATCCCATGTAAAATGTCACATGATCGAAGCAGCCTTTGATGATGAAATATAAGAAGATCCCCTAAAAGATACTCATGATCAATCAATACCAACTACCAATGTTTATGACAGCAAAACCATAGAAATTGAGCCAGGAAAAACTTTGAACATTAACAAAAACTTGACTACTGAACAAGAAGAAAAGATGGTTCAATTCCTGAGAAATATAAAGAAGGCTTTGCATGGGATTACCTAGACATGAAAGGAATTGTTCCCTAGTTGTGTACGCACCACATCTATATAGAAAAGGATGCTAGACCTGTTCGCCAACACCAATGGAGATTAAATCCTCATCTTAAGGATATTGTTAAAACTGAATTGCAAAAACTTTTAGATGTAAATTTTATCTACCCAATATCTGACAACGAGCGGGTCTCTCCATTAGTAGTGGTGCCAAAAAAGAATGGAAATTGGCAGATATGTGTTGACTATAGAGAACTGAACAAAGCAAACCAGAAAGACCACTTCCCCCTTCCATTCATTGATAAGGTCTTGGACACTTTAGCAGGAAAGAAATTCTTTTCTTTCCTAGATGGCTTCAGTGGATATAATCAAATCCAGATTGCCCATTAAGATCAGGATAAAACTACCTTTACCTGTATTTGGGGAACATTTCCTTATAGGGTCTTACCTTTTGGGCTATGCAATGCACTTACCACATTTCAAAGGGTTGTACTCAACATTTTTTCATATTTAATAAATGAAGGGCTTGAAGTATATATGGATGACTTCACACCCTATGGGGATAACTTTGAGCCAGCATTACAAACATTAGAAAAAGTGCTGCAAAGATGCATTGCCACCAGGCTCTGTTTGGGCCATGAAAAGTGTCATATGATGATGATCGAGGGACTCATCCTATGTCATTATATCTCAGCAATTTGAATACAGGTAGATCCGGATAAATTTCAGATAATTTTGTTAACACCTACCCCTACCACACAAACAGAGGTATGCAATTTTTTGGGATTTTATAGTTATTATATTTATAAAGCATTTTTCTCAAATTTCTGCACCTTTTTATTCACTAACAGGAAATATTGATTTCATTTGGACAGATAAGTGTGACCGTGCTTTAGAGGATTTGAAAAAGCTTGTATCAACATCCCCAGTGCTAAGGGTCCCAAACTTGGATTTGCCATTCCAGATTTCACTTCATGCTTCAGACACATCAATCAAAGCAGTTCTTAGGGAGGAATAAGATAAAAATCCATATGCAATATATTATATCAGCAAAAATCTATCTCTTGCTAAATTAAACTATACTATGACTGAAAAAGAATTTTTATCTATAATATATGCTGTAAATAAATTTAGACACCATATAACTGGATATCCTATAGTTTTATATACAAATCACTTTTCCATTAAGTATTTAGCAAATAAACCTGTTACAAATGGAAGAGTGACAAGATGGTTGATTCTCTTGCAGGAATTTGGCATCAGAATTAAGGATCGACCTAGAAAATAAAACCTTATAGTTGATTTTGTCTCAAGAATGACAAAGCCAATGGACGCAACAACAGTTGAGGATCAATTCCCTAATGAACATTTATTTGTTGTTACTGTCAGTACACCATGGTATGCCGACGTTGCAAATTACTTGGCAGTGGGAAAATTACCCAAGCACCTAACACCTAATGAAAGAAAACAAATAGTGCTACGCAATACCCGATTCTCTTAGATTGGGGGCTATTCATTCCATACAGGGGCAACTATGCACATCAGAAGATGTGTCTGGGAAGATGAAGTATTTGACATTCTAAAAGCATGCCACAATTAGGTGGTGTGGCGAACATTTTGCAGAGAATAGAACTGGTCACAAAGTTTTACAAACAAGCTATTACTTACCCATTATCTTTAAAGATGCGAAAAATTTTGTTCAAGCCTATGATAGCTTTCACAGGGCAGGACGCCTTGGACAATATGATGAGATGCCTTTGAACCCACAATTAGTAATTAAGCCTTTTGAGTGATGGGCACTAGATTTTGTTGGTCCCATTAACCCATCATCCAATCAAAAAACATACATACTGGTTGCAACAGAGTATGTTACTAAATGGGTTGAAGCAGAGACGCTACCAAGAGCTACAGAGGATTCAGTAATACATTTTCTTTTTCAATTATTTGTTCGTTATGGCCTACTGAGAGACATAATTACAGATGGAGGACCGCAATTCGTAGGTAACAAGATTGCTACAACATTGAGAAATTACGGTATTCAGCATAAATTACAACTCCATACCACTCACATGCAAATGGCTAAGTAGAAAGTACTAATAAGGCAATTGAGGCAATACTTACAAAAACAATTGCATCACACAAACGTGACTGGGCTTCAATATTGCCAGAATCCTTGTGGGCATACCACACAACATGGAGAAACACCACGGGATATTCACCATATCAATTAGTATTTGGTAAAGAACCCATATTTCCAATTGAATTCGAGATTCAAACATTGAGAACAACGTAGGTGTGGGTTTGAACTTAAATGAAGCTCATAACAATAGATTACAACAAATCAACGAATTAGATGAAATCAGGCTCTCAGCTCTTCAACACACTGCATTAATTCAATAGCAGAGGGTGAAATGGCATGATGCCCTTATTAAAAAGAAGATATTCCATGAAGGAGAATGGGAACTCCTATACAATTCAAGGTTCCAAGATTTCCCCGGAAAACTCTAGACCAGATGGCTAGGACCTCATGAGATACAAAAAGTGCATGATAATGACACCATTACATTGACAACCATTGATGGATCTATATATTCTTTCAAAGCGAATGGTCATTGAGTGTGACTTTATCACAAACCTCTTACCAGGGAGTCCTTTTATCGACAGTTGTGGGAAGATTCCACCATGAAATTCTGGCTGAGGAGGTTAAACCATCCTCAACATCAATACAATAAACAACTCATTTGTTTTTGAATTTTGTATATAAACATATTTTTTTAAATTTTCTTGTATAAACTATTTTTGTACAGATTTTAGTGTTGTTCCATTTAAGGAACAACTACTGTTCCTCTTAAAGAACAACAGTTGTTCCATTTAAGGAACAACACTTTTCTCTCATTTAATTTTTGTGTTGTTCCTCTTAAGGAACAGTTGCTGCTCCTCTTAAGGAATAGTTTCCGTTCCATTTTAGGAACATTAGTTTTTGTGTGTCTTTTCTTTTTGTTGTTCCTCTTAAGGAACAACTATTGTTCCTCTTAAGGAACAACAATTGTTCCATTTAAGGAACAACAATTTTGTGCATGTTTGTATTTTTGATGTTCCTCTTAAGGAATAGTTGTTGTTCCTCCTAAGGAACATCAGTGTGGCGTGTTTGTATTTTTGTTGTTCCTCTTAAGGAACAACTGGTGTTCCTCCTAAGGAACAAGAGTCGTTCCATTTAAGGAACAACATTGTTGCGTGTTTGTATTTTTTCTGTTCCTCTTAATGAACAACTATTGCTCCTCCTAAGGAACAATAGACGTTCCATTTAAGGATCAAAAGTGTTGCATGTTTGTATTTTTGTTGTTCCTCTTAAGGAACAGTTGTTGTTCCTCCTAAGGAAGTAGTAGCCGCTCCATTTAAGGAACAACAGTGTTGCGTGTTTGCATTTTTGTTGTTTCTCTTAAGGAATAGCAGTCATTCCATTTAAGGAACAACAATCTCGCCTGTTTATACTTTTGTTGTTCCTCTTAAGGAACAATAGTTTTGCGTGTTCATGTTTTTGTTGTTCCTCTTAAAGAACAGTAGCCATCCCATTTATGGAACAACAGTTTTGCATTTTTGAATGTTTGATGTTCCTCTTGAGGAATAGTTATTGTTCCTCTTAAGGAACATCAAATGTTCCATTTAAGGAACAACAATCCTGTTTACATTTGTTTTGCGTTGTTCCATTTAAGGATTAGTTGTTGTTCCCTTTCAAAGGAACAATAGTCGTTCCATCTAAGGAAGAACAACGTGGTATGCACGTGCTTTACACTGTTCCATTTAAGGAATAGTTGTTGTTCTTCTTAAGGAACAACTGCCATTCCTTCTAAGGAACAACAGTTTCGTCATTTTTTTGCTTGTTTTTGTTCCTTTTAAGGAACAACAATTTCGCTTCAGTTTTTTTTTATGTTGTTCTGCTGAAGGATCAGTACTTTCACTTGCATCTATTTTATTTGTTGTTCCTCTTAAGGAACAACTGTTGTTCATCTTAAGGAACAATAGTTTCAAGTGCAATTTTTTTTATTTCTACCATTCCTCTTAAGGAACAACAATTTTGTGTGCAGTTATCTTTTTGTTGTTCCTCTTAAGGAACAACAACCACTCCATTTAAGGAACAACACCTTTTTTTGAGTGCATTTTTTATGTGTGAATAATGTTTCACTCTTCATAATCCTTTGAAGGCAAGAATACCAACATTTATGCAAGGATACAAAATTTGAAGGTTATTGGAATAAGCAAATCAAAGAGAAATTATCATCTTTAATAAGATTTCTTTGTCTTAATTAGAAAAAGGGAAGGAAAAAACTATCTATATCACTTTGTTGTCTTTATTTTCACTATAATTCAAATTAATGGATTACTTGTACCATGTTGGTTCTTCCCTAATTCTCATGATTCTCTTTTCTTATTATCATTGAATAAGAATAAGGGCATATTTTATTCTATTGATATGTTCAGACTTCTTCCACCATCCCTACTCTTAAGGAGTGTTGAGCCATCCTCTATATATGAAAAGGAAGTGTTATATGAAAGAAAATAAAATATATATATATATATATATGTGTGTGTGTGTGTGTGTGTGTGTTTGTGTTTACAAACAATTCTATGATTTGTGAGATGGAGGATAGGGGTACTCATCATGAGCCAGCCTACCATGATCATAAGGAAGCAGTGAAGTGGCATTCCCACTATGGCCACCACACCAGGGATATGATCCATTGGACACAATAGAAAAATAAAAGTCCTTGGAACAGGAGGTCTCATCACGAGTCGACCTACCCACCTTTCACTCCTTCCCAGTGAATGGCATTGTGATCCATCTGGTTACCAAGCTAGCACAATGGCCTCCACTCTAACATCACAAGGCACTTTCCTAAGTATACATAAAGGACCATGGTTCCGAAAGGTGAAAAAAGCAGCTTTGTCAATGTTATAAAAAACTGCCCAAAGCTCTGTTGATGGTATTGGAGTCATATTTTTCAACATCAATAGTAATTATAGCCCTTTTCTTATTTCTTTATTTCAAAAGAGATCATGTTCCCAATTCCTTTTGAACCTTTATGCATGGAAATTGTTTAAAAGGTCAATCATGGCGTGTTAAGTGGAATAAATGACTGCATAGCATTTTACCCACGTTAGATCTCCTTTCCCCTTTTCAAATTATTCCATGGCATCTCTATATTTATTTGTAATTCTCATGATATGCATCGATTTCAGCAACTTGATATTTTTTGTGACCTTTTCATAAAGTATGTATAGCTTACCTTTTTTACCACTGTACGATTGTTGTCAGTATGTCGTCCCTACATTTAATCGGTCGAGGGTGACCTATCATTTTTCAGGTGGGCACGGGTGACTTCCAAAACACTTTTTCTTATGTGTCAGTGCTTTACTTGGTTGTACTAGGCTGCATGATATCCCATAATAGAAAAATTTAATGGTATCTATGTTAAAAAGGTATTATCTGATATTTACAGTTTTTTGTTCCATTGTTTTCTTTATGCATTGCTGTGTAAAAATAATAGTGCACAAAATTTAGAAAAAATGGGAGGATGATCAATACGTAGCAAGCCACAGACACTAGCAGTTTCCGATGCCACACGAGAAATTCTAGTAAGGGCTGGATGGGTCGCATATTTTCCGCGACTGCGGCAACCCAATGAAATTGTGGCTATTGAATTTTTACAAAATTTGCAGGATGATCATTCTATAGTAAGAGGAAGATGAATAACAATGATAGATATAGTAATAACTGAGGTATCTAGATGACCAGCAGTCAGACCTATATGGACACATAAAAAATTGAGGCTTCAACACGCCATGGCCATCTTTTGGGATGAGGGACAGAACCTGATTATCAAGGTGAAGGAGTCCAGCCTTCATCTTTGAGAGAACCATGGATAGAGTTGGCTAGAGTAGTTTAGAGCTACATTACATGTGATGGAAGAAAGGATGTGGTAAGACCGCACCACCTTAAATTCCTAGCAGTTTTAAAACATAAATGTTCTGTAAACTTGCCTGCATATTTAAATTTTTTGTTGCATGATGCTACTCAAAGCATAAAGAAATCATGGCATATAGATATGGTTGTAAGTCATCATCGTCTAATTCGATTAATAGTAAGCTACAATCTTTCCCAATAGCAAACCAGTTGGGAAGAATTACTATTTTCTATAGATGTGGGGGTTAGCCTTACCTGCCCCAAAAAGAAAAAGGACCACCAAAATAGTAATCAGACCACAAAAATATAGACACTCTTCCAGACTGATAACAAGCATGGGAGCAACTGAAAACCTCCATGGTACCAGTAGCTAACCCTTAGAATTACCTAGCCCTGAAGATGAGCCCTTGTATCTAGAAGGAAGAGACAACCAAGAATCAGAACTTGAAGAGGAAACAAAGCATACTAGTGAAGAAGAGAGGGTTGAAGTAGAACTTCCCCTAACTCCGAGCACAAGTCCACCACAAAACCCATTATATGAGGAGGAATTGGCCCGGATTTTGGCCAATATGGGTGAATAAATTTAGCCCGAAAGTCCATTCAACCTCAATGTTGAAGTAGAACAATCAGAAGAAAACAATGCCCATAATAGGAGTATATCAGGAGAAATAGTTGGTGAAGTAGAAACAAGGGCAGAAACCGCTAAGGAAAAGACAGACCAAACTAGGGTTACCTCTCAAGAAGAACCTAGCCAGGTTGATGTAAACACAGAAGATGTGGGCCAAATAGAGGAAGTGGAAACTAATCAGGGCAAAGACACAACCCTTAGAGAACAAAACCCAACTGAGTAACCAAGCTTAGTAAGAGAAGAAACAACTAATGAAATAGTTGTTCCTACCAAGAAGAAGAAAAGAAAAATTAAGAGGTTGCAAAAGGAACAACAAAACCTGCAGAGCTTTGCAAAAAGACTTAGACAAGAGATAATAATATTAAAAAGGAGAAAAATTGCAAGAAGAACCCCGAAAATGGTGAATGCAGCCATTGAAACTGAATTCCATTATACAAGGGCTACGGTGACTCAAACCGAGCCCATACTCATTCAAAACAATAAGGAACAAAATGCAACCACTATAGAAGTGACTGCCCAAACAGAGATCGCACATTTACGCAATACAGTTGTTCAAACGGAGGAAATACCCTCCAAGAGTGTGGACGCCCAGAAAAATATCCAAGCCAAAGTTGTTTTGATAAGCAGTGATCCTAGCATAACTAATCTTCAAGAGAATCTAGTACAGGCTCAGCTGACTATAGAAAGGCTTGAGGAAGAAACGATTCCGCAACAAAGGTACCAAGAATTACAGAGGCAATTGCGGAATATCAACACGTCAAAAAGCGAGGCCTTCGAGAAATTTCAGAGGGAAAAAGAAAGAACTGAAAAGATAAAGAGTAGACTGGAAGTAGTCATGTGTGAGATGGATACTCTCTGTTCCCTTTACACAAATGTTTTAGCATGTAGGTCCCCTACTAAGAAATACGCTTTATTTTTGGTAGAAAGGTATTTACATTTAAAAATTATGGTTGTTAGGGTAGGGAAACCAATAGAATTAAAAATTGTTGAGGATTTCATAAATTGTTGTAAACACCATGGAGTGAAAGTTCAACAATTACTCTGTGAGTTTTATTTGCATAATTTTGTATTGGAAGAAGAAATGGAGAAGAATCCCTGCCCTTTTGTGGGTGATATATAGTTTCAAGCATTCATTTCATTTTTTGTTAACCAGTTGAAGTGGCTCAAAGCCCATAACACTTTCTAGAGGCAAGAAAATGGGTTGGACCATTGGGTCAGGGATGAACCTAAAAACCCATTACAACTGCTGACAAAACATAAGAGTCTAATGCAAAATGAAGGAGTAATCAAGACCTTGGAACCCATCCACAAAAGAATTTTCCAGCAAGGGGTAGAGTATTTCCTCTCAATCAAAGATAGTTCCTTGGCAGCAGCTAAATTCAGATGGAACACTTCCAATCGTAATGTGCAGGACAGAGAACCATTCAATTACAAAATCTTTAAATTGGCCAGAGATTGCTGTGTTACTTATAGCAACCTCATCTTGAGGGAAGGTCCATATTGGTTAGGCTATAGATTTCGTAGTCCTATTGTCTGGTATCCTGCAAAATACTATAAAGCTATATATGAATTACCTAAAAGACAGACAGGGGCCAGGGTACATTTTTGAAACTTTTGCTAAAAATCATGGTTTTAGACCACCTCATGACATCCCTTCTCCAGCCTATTCTTTGACTTCTTCACATGAAAACTACATGGTTTTCATGATGGCATGAAAAAGGGTAAGTAGGGGAGTGTTCAGCTATGAAAAAGGTATGAATTTTCCATTTATTTCATCAACCTTTCCTTTAATTATATCCTCTTTATGTTCTAAAAGATACTCATCTATCAAAGCATTATAGTAAAATCTAGGGAACTAATTATTATTATAATTTACCAATTATTGTCTTTTCTCATGTAGGAAAGAGATGAAATGGAAAACTACCGTTCCCTACCTGATAGAAGGAAAAAGAAAAATCGGAGTAACTGTTGTTCCTTCACCAAGAAGTAGCGCACACGGAGCAAGCCAAGGATGGAGCGTGCAGTTATGGATAAGGACAGAGAATATCACAACATCAGTGCAAAAGACAAAGAGCTAACTGAAGATGGAAGATTGAATGGATCTCTTAGGATCTCTTGATCTTGAGGGATCGCTATTATTATTCTATCTGTTGTTACTATTTTATTCACTTGGCCATTATAAAAGGGACAACGCTTGTAAAGAATGGGGGATTATTCGGAAATTAATTTTGTATTTTTACTTTGATCATCAACTCTCGTTGTTGAAATAGAGTACGAATTGCCTGTAACCATTTTTCATATGATTAATATATAATATTGTTGTTGTTCCTTATTTCATACTGAAGTAATCCGATGGTGTTCACTAGTGGCAAAGGGCCCGGCCTTGGTGGATTCACTTGTTGTTCTTTTGTATCATTCCTTTGCAATTTCTACCGTGTGATGGTTTGGTTTCATTTCTATCTATTGTAATCACATCGCTTTACTATTTCGTATTTCTAGACTTAATGAACTGATCTATTTTATATGTTGTAATTGAATTGCATTGTTGTTCATTTCCCTCATAACAAGATCACTACTTCTTGCAAGTATATTGTTGGGTTGTTCATTTTACATACAGAGCTTCGCTATTCACTTCAGTAACTTAGCTTTGTTGTTCATTACAGTTACATAAGTTTTCCAGTTCATTTCCATTATATAGTGTTGCTGCTCATTTACTTTCTGCATTCATTTAGTATTTCCTTTTAGCATTATTACAGTAAGCATAATTATCTCATTTCGATCAGATGTAGTAGCATTATTGATTTAATTCATTTCCATTTCCAACTGCTTATTTAGTGTGGTGTGTGAGATCAACAACTGTAAAGAACATTGGCTATTACTGTCAAAGCTCTTAGATTGAGGATCTTATTTATGCTTGATTTAGTTTACATCAATTAAACAAGGAATGAGTTATTACTACTGTATCCTTGACTGATAATTGTTGTTACTTTGCCGAATCAATAATTTAGTTTTAGAGCATTGAGTTTCCTTTAATTGCAAGTGAGTTTTATTTAAAGAATCCATTTACGCTTGTATTTGAAAGTACTATACTGCAATTTAGAAACATTAATCTTGAGTAAATAGTCGCTACAAACTGTGTACACTCTTGAAATATAAAATCTTGCTCGGATTGATAACTAATGTGAAGATAATTAGGAGTTAAAAAGACACCTTTTACACCTTTTATGCCTTGGGTTTATAATAATAATCCCTTGGCTATATAATATTAATCCTTTGTGTTTAATATTATTTCCTGGGATTTATAATACCTCGAGTTTATAACATTAATAATCCCTTTGGTTAATAATGTTGAGCATATAAAATTTTAGGGGCTAATATTCGTAGGTGGGCTAATTTTCCATGATTTTTCCAAAAAAAAAATATTCATCAATTTCCATTTTTTATAAAAGCGATTCACCCAAATTTTACAATCTTAAATTATTTTATCTTAAAAATGGTCATTACTATATAGAGAGTATATATAAAATCATGATAAATTTGAATAATTTTACAAATACAACAATAAACATTTTATAGTTTTCATATTAGGGACTAATGAGATTCGTTAATGTTATTAAACTTCAACATAATTCTCCATCCTTAAAATTTTCCCTCATATCAAGATGTATTATATTATTGATAATGTCAATAATATTAATCATATTATAATAATGGTTATAAACAATTTCTTAGTTTGTTAATAATATTATCGTATTATAGTATATTGATAATAATATTTTATATTATAATAATTATTATCTTATATTCTATAATATTTTATTTAATATAAATATTAATATTAAAAATATATATCCATTGATGCTTATCGGCATATATCAAAGACATCTATTAATTGTGTTGTGCTAATAGGTCACATTATCATAAAATAAGTGAATAATAAACAAGTATGTCACAAAGTGTTAATAAATTATTTCTTGGATTGATTGTATTTTTCAAACATCATATGTCCAATGTGCAAGAAGAGAAATATGAAAGCTAACGTTTTATGCAAAACTAGATTTTTGATGAACATTAAATACAAAAAGTAAAAAGTGAAACATTTTGGAATGTTGCTATTTTCTTTTTTTTTTGCGATGTAGTGGTGAGAAGGAAATATATCTTCTTTGGGATCTTTCTTACACTTAATCAAAACTTATTCTTTATGAATTATGATTATACTATTTTTTTGATTTTTAAATATTAGAGTTATATCTCAATTATGAATATACATTTTTAGTTTCTTAATTTTTATTTTGAATGTATTAGATTCTTAAAATTGATGATAAATCTTTGAATAAAAAAATTATTAAAAAAACACGTTGAAAAATATATTGTTTACAATTTTACAAGGAAAATAAAATTGGAGGATTTTGCAAAAAAAAAAAAAAAAAAAAAAAAAACATTTTCTTGTCAATTTTCCAAAAATAACACCATGGCAAGTATATTAAGTTTAAAATGATATCAGAAGTATATAAACCCTTACAGATCAACCCAAAAAAGGTGACTTCATGGGTAAATGGGAGAATTTAGCTATAACAAATTTGGGAGGATGGTACCTTGAGAGTATTTCCCATTTCTCAAAATCTTTTGGAGTGAAGAGTGTTTGGTGGATTTTTCAAGGTGAAGAATTGTGGTGTTAACTAGTGATTCAAAAAAATATTTATCAATATCCGATGGGATATTGGATAAGTGCTATTGACAATCTCAACATAATATTTTAGTGATGTGGGAGACAATTTTGAAGGATTTTCCTTTGTTGGGGGGAGGGGGGAGGCAAGGTAGGCTCTAGCTTGGAAGGTAGGTGTGGTGAATTTTGTTCAGATAAGGGAGGATGCATGGGTTAGGAGTAGAAAATATTGCCTAATCGAACCAAAACTAATCCAATAACTAAGGAAAATAGGTGTTTGCATGCTTTCCAACATTCTAAATCCACCTACAATTTAAATGTGGAGGCAAGAATGACTTATGATTAAGATATGCTTAATAGGCAATGTAGTAGTTTCATAAAATGTTTTTTGATCATGTTTAGAAGAGAATCATGTTTGAACTGAGGAAAATCAAGATGAACTCGAGTGATATTTTTAGCCTTTGGGCATTTACATGTCCAAGATTCGATATATTTTTTTAAGAATAAAAGAATGAAGGTTATAACTTTAGTGGTGGTAGTACTATCACTCGAATTTGAAATGTCCTAAAGAATATTTATTTATGTAGTGTTTATTAATGAACAAAGTATTAACTTGGGAAAAATTATAGAAGAGGAATGGGGAGGAACATCACACATGTTCTCATTATAGACTCATTCAAAAGAAAAATGGTCATTTTCTCATGCATTTTCAATGTTTTAAATAAGTGTGTTTGAAGTGGAGGCCATAACAAGATTAAAAATTAATTTTCTAGTGGATTTTATCGATGTAAGTTTTAGGAATTGAGTATGAAATACAAAAACAAACAAGTTTAAGGCTCTTCCTTTAACATTGGCATCAATGATATGGATTACCATGAAGCTTTCAATTTATAAATAAAATTACATTTTTTCAAATAAATTTTGCAGCCAATGGGTTCAAGATATCTAGGAATTGAGCAGGGAAGGGAATATATGAAGAAATAATTCTAATGTTGTTCCATTCACAGCTGAATGGGTGATAAGGATGTTCACTTAGCTTTCATTTTTTAAATAAAAGTAATTTATTCAGTAAATTTTGTATCCAATGACCTTAACATATAAAGAAATTTCATACATTGTAAAGAGAAAATCTGTTTGAGGGTAGCTGTTAAAATACTCATTGATAAGACCCTTCCCTACAGTTTTTTTGATAGGTCATCACAATGGGTTCTCGAATATGTGGAGAGAGAGGGTTGTATATTTTAGATATAATCAGTCCATCAATTTTAGGACAAGCTATCCATCAATGGGATAGGGATCAAGTAATTGTGCAGAATTGATGACATTTGAATTAGTATTGTCCATGAGAAATGAACAAAGAGCTAAGAATTTATAAATAATATCGTCATAAAATGAATGAATGACAAATAAATGCATAAAAAACTGTTAATAAACTTTGTGTTAGGATGAAGTCAAATATTTGATTGTGTTTTTCTAAGATCATATGTCCAAAAAAAAAATATGAAAATTGATGTTTTATGCCGAACTAAATTTTTGATTAACATTAGCTACAAAAGAAAATGAAACATTTTACAATATTACTATCTTTTTTAATGAAATACAGGGGTAAAAAAATAAATTCATATTTATGATCTTCCCTGCACTTAATCAAAAGGTCTTCCCGAAATTGATGATAAAGCTTTGAATAGAAGAATATAAATAAATAAAAAACAGGTAGAAAAATATAATTGTGTATGCTTTTACAAGGTGAAATAAAACATAACATTTTTCCCAATTAAAAAGAAAAACGCAACTATTTATTGTGTTGGCTTGCCATAAAAAATGATATGGAAAGTTTATAAACATCTGGGGTGATCCGAGGAAAGTTGTGTGATCGCGGTATCATCTTCACAGTTTCTCGGCGGTACGTTCAGAAACTTCTGCGACATATCTTTCAGAAAGGGATGGACGAATCAAGAAATGGAAGATATACTGATTATACCAAAATTGTGAAAGAAATCTTTCAGAGAATTAGTGGTCAGGTGAGCGGGAACGAGACGGTATGGGAAAGTTACGTGGTTTCAGATGAACAATCGGCATCCATGGAATTAAATGCAAGTTTTGTTCAGCAACAACACTTGGTATCTAGTGTGGTGTTTAGAAGGATTGAAACAGAGTACAGATTTGTGTGGGAATTGGAGAATGTTTGGGATAATGTGTCCGTACGTCGATTAGATGACATTGGACAGAAGGCCATCTATGAATGGCGTCCTCCCAACTACAGTGGCCAAACGAATATGGAGGCTGCAATGGTTGAAAACATGAACATTGTTTTGTTGCGAATGATCATAGATTGGAGTCGGCAAGACGGAAATGTGTGGAGCCAACAAGTTGTATGGAGTGGCACTTTTCCAAATTATCGTCGGGTACTTCAACTCTTGGAAAACGACGACAGTAATTGTATAGAGGTAAGAGTTGAACGTTTTGATCTTCATCCTCATTTTCGACAGCGATACCTTGCTCTCCATCACCGTTATCCCGTAGCCGCTTCTATTGCGGCTGTTGACTCTTCCCAAACCCTTACCATTCCTGCGCAATCGATTGGAATGGATGATGGTGAGGGCGATATATTGATATGTGCCATTTGTCATGATATGCTCGTTGCTGGACAAAATGCAAGTCGACTGCCTTGCAATCACCTTTTTCATCGGAAGTGCATTTGCCAGTGGTTTTTTGTTAAGCTCGAATGCCTCTATGCAGGGCCGAATTTCAGAGCTAGATAGCCTCAATACCTTCATCTTTTTAAATCTCTGTGGTCTTTCTCATCACTAACTTCACATAATCCAGGAGTTGCCATAGGATTTACAGGCGAGATTTGTGTAGCTTTGGCAATTTAGTCTGCTAGGGAATTGTAAATATGGGCTTTCTACCGTTTTACCCTTGGCGAATCTCAGGTAATGCATGGGTGCGAATTGGTACATTGCTGAAAAACCATACTATGTGCTGTTGTCATGAATTATTCCATAAAAATGCAGTGTAGGTATTCATATAGTTTTTTATTTCATTATTAACGTTGTTGTAATCAACGTTTTCGAAGGTTAAATTTTCCTTTTTGGCACGATTATTTTTTTTAAACATTTTTTATACCTTTCTAAGTAGGAAATGAAATGAAATCCAATCATGAAATCCCCATGAATGATGTCTTATTAATGTGATACAGATTCTAAAGGGTTAGAAATACTCAATGGAAACCATGAGAAATCATAAGTGAATGATCTGTTATGAGCGTGATGTAGACTCTTTGCATGGCATTCGAAGACGATGTATGTGGTAATGTTATAGTGATAACACTTAAAGTGTAATGTGACATGTTTTTCGTAATATAGTTATATGTAATTTATTTTTAGTTATATGTTATGTTATAGAGAAAGTAAAGTGAAATTATGATTATTAATTTTTTATAACACTTAAAAATGTAATGTGAAATGTTTTTCGTAATATAGTTATATGTTATTTATTTTTAGTTATATATTATTGAGAAAGTAGAGTGAAATTATGGTTATTAATTTTTTGATATGCGATATGTTTTTCGTAATATAGTTATATGTAATTTATTTTTAGTTATATGTTATGTTATAGAGAAAGTAGAGCGAAATTATGGTGATTATATTTTACAAGACACAATGTGTGGTTATTCAAGTTTGTTTTCGAAAAAGTCACAAGCGTCAATATGTTTTTTCTAGACTTGAACTTACGCTATATACTTGGGACACAAATTGTGAACCTTATCACTTGAATTGAGTTCAGTTGACGTAAATAAGTATGTTTATTTTATTACAAGATTGATAGAATTTTAATTTAATTATTTGTATTATTAGGTAGATAGTGAAAATTTATTTCCATGTTAATTATGCTATTTTAAATAAATAAGTTGTATTATAGGTTTTATATATATTTTGTTGACTTGACTCATGAGGATTTGAACTTTGAATCTCATTTTCTTACTTAATATCTTATGACATAGAGATTGCCAATTCAATTGTAGTGTGAAATCATTCACCTGGCGATTCCATTCACTGAAACAATCCAGAAATCGATGCTTCATGGTGACTTCACTGCAGGGAGATCAGTAGCTGTGAGATTCTCAAGATGGACCGAATCATGAGAAGATACACTCCCATGAGCCGAGATCACATTCCATGTTTTCCGAATAAGATGCCGAAGGTAGATTGGTCAAGGAATCTGCCTACGTTTAACAATGATGTTAAGAAAGATGCTGCTTTACATCTGGTTAGATTTCATATGCATATTCGCAAGTTGAAAGTGGATTTTCCTGAAGATTGCTTGATGAAGATATTCCTGGCCACTCTGGAAGGTGAAGCCCAATCTTGGTATGAAAGTTTGCTGCCTTCTTGTATTTATTGTTTAAAAGATTTCCATGCCCTGTTCATTGAAAGATATCAAGCATCTTATCCATCATCAAATTTAGTTCATGACTGTTGCAAACATGCTTCTACTTTTATTGAAAGCCTTGAGAAATATTATGAAGATGATAATTTCATGGATGAAGAGATCACAGAGGCCCTGTATGAAAATCCATTTCAGCAGTATAAAGACAACTTAGAGGATTCTTATCAAGATGCACAGGAAAATTTGCAGCAGGATCAAGATCTAAGTATAGTGGACGATGATGAAGGAGAAGGTTTTATTCCAGATCTGTCCATAGAAGAAGACAACATGCACGAAAATCAAGTTTCACCTGCTCGAGAAAAGTGAGAACAAAAATTTGGTATGTAGCCATCTATTGGATTGGTTACATTGGAAATCTCATTACACATGATTGTACATATTTCATTGGTATGCAGGTGGTTGTCATCATGATTCTAAATCTTGATGGATTGGTGCCTTTTTCGAAAGTCTTGTTTTAAGTCAGTCATGAGTCATTTGTGTTTGGTCCGTTGAGTCAGTTTTTTCAAGTTATTTCAGTTTTCCATCGAGTCGGTTTGAGTTAAGTTTCAATCAAGTTTCAGTCATTTTTCAGTCAAGTTTTCATTCAATAAATGTGTCAAAGGTTTTGTGTTATCCTTTCAAATAATGATTCCATCGCCCAATGGATGAAGGCACTGGTCTACTCCTACAGAGATCTTCACTTCTTGGCATCTCCAAGGAGCTACCATCCCCATTGGAGCCAATGTTAGAGTCGATCTACTTATCCCTCCATCAGAGATCAAAGCTCTTTTTTGCATTTCATGTTTTAGGTGTCCCACCAGTTTTCATCAGTTGCATTTCGTTAGGCATGCCATAACTCTAATGGAGTGGTCTATGTCATTCATTCCCCTCGTGGATATCACTACTGGTCCACGATAATTCATAAAGCTTAACAAGTCATTTTTAGTCATATTTTAAATTTTCAGGTCTAGGTCTAGGGTTTGAGTTAATTTAGTCTTGAAAAGTCTTAGAAGACTAGCAGGCCAGAGGGATGTCTTATATAGATCATCACTTCAATAATTCTCACCATTGTACAACCGAATACGGAATTCTCTTCAAAACTCTATTTTGAAGACAAGTCGCCACCTCATTTTTGTAAAAATTATCAAAATTTTCATTTCTTCAATTGTTCAACTGCAACACTAGTCTCCTTTGCTGAAGCATCTCAGAGCTATCCCTGCAAAATATTATCAGAGAAATCCATCATTTCAACCTATTTTATGAAGGAAACCAAAAAGGTCAGAGCCTATTAATTTTGAAAAAGTGTTAACAACCAAACATAAGAAAAATGGGTTTTCATAGAGCAAAAATTAAAATGGATGCTATATCAAGTCATTTTTCCTCATTTGCAACCTATTCCATATTTTGAGAGCTAAGAACATCATTCAAGGGTGATTTTGCAAGTTTGTAGCAAATTTCTGAGTATTTGGGTCAGCTCCAGGGTGCGCGGCGCACATGGCTCAGGCGCGCGGTGCAAAGGGTGTTTTGGCTCAGTTTTCTTCCTCAGCTCAGCGAATCAACCCCGTTTCACCTGTTTTGAATTGTGATGGGATTTTTCACCCTCCTTGATGTAATTATTGGATATTTATGTTGTTATGACACTTATTTACCTATTCTATATGATTCATTCATAAAATAACAAAAATGTAATGAATGAATTGGTTTCCTAGCTTATAGAGGCAAGTTGTTTTGACTGCCTAGATTGTAGTGCTTAGTTTAGAATTGGTTGAAACAACTCCTAGGATGATGAGATCAACCCCTAGAGGAAAGGGAATGTGTTAGCTTGCCTATATTATGTATTTTCTTATTCATTTTCAGGGTTGGACTCTTGGGAATAGCTTGACACTATATTGTACATATCTTATCTGCATTTTTGGCAAAGGAAAGACCAAGGTTTTGCAGGACTATTTGGGATCCATGTGGCTTTATGTGTTGATGGTGTGTTTCTCTGAGTACTTGTAAGTTGTGTATGTGCATCATTATCTCTATTGAATCTTCTGTTATTAAACAAATGAAGTGTTAAGGTAGAATCCATGAAATTGCTATGCTCTGCCTTTAAATTTGTTTAATCTTTTATGTTTCTTCAGTTTATAAGGAGAATCCTTGAGACCTTGCTCTCCTTAGCCCCTCACCAGTCTGATCTACCCATCTCACCTGCTTTAAGGCATCAAAACAATCGCCTATCTTGCCCCAAGTGGACCTCTGCAAAAACTGTGCCTCATCCCCGCACCCAAATTTGCCTTTCCCTTGAATTCAACAAAATTATTAAAACTCAATTCTAAACTCTTTGTAATTCATACCTAGCCTAAAATTAGTCATCAATTAGGTCATCTCGAGCCATTTCGATTATCTTTTGCCGAGTTTGACCCGGAGAGAGCCCTCTCTTGTCCTCGTAGGGCTAGCTACGAGGGTGAGCGTGGTTTGATGTGGCCTTGAGTCTTTCCTTATTTCAGCCTAAGGTAGATTTGAGTGCTAAGAAGGGATAATTGACTTGCATCATGTCATTCAAGTGTTCTAAAGATCTTGATTCATCATTGTTTTTGGCACCACGATCAACATTGAATGTCTTTGATAAGCATACATTTTAGCATCAAAGGTTGTTTTTCACTTTAACTCCAGAGTTAAGGGGGAAATAATCTTTATTGAGGTTGAGGTCGTCGATGCACTACTTGATTATATTGTCCTAGTTAGGTGAAGTTGGTTTTAAGTTGTGACTGGTATTTTGTCTCCAATATTTCACATCATGATTTCCCCCGTGAGGTTAAAACAATCACCAGTAACTAGTTATACATTTACAAGCCTGATATTCGATCTCATGATAATTATTTAGTCCCATTTGTAGGCTATTACACTACCCTTGTTGAAAGAAATGGAGTTGAAAGGCTCATCATTGATGGGCACATTTCCCCTTGCTCCATTGGAACCATTTCCATCTAATTCCATGATTAATATGATCTCTTTTATCACTAGTGAATCCCTTAGACCTCCTAATCCTTGGGAGGTGCCTATAGAAGCTAATTCTAGATATGGCACAATGGCACCTTTTATGGAAGTTCTGCCCTCGTCAATGGCCCCACAAACACCTGATTAAATTGGTGAGAAACTCCCTCCTAATATGGAATATAATCAGGGTACTCTTTCCACATCAGTCATCACCCCATCACCTTCACATGAATCCCTTGATATTGAATTTCCTTGAGATAAGACCATTTTGGAGGTCATGGCCTCCCAAGATAAGATAGATGAGACCGTGCCTCATGATGCCTCCACTCTCCCGCAATCTGAAATTATGGATATTGGCACTTAATATCCTTAATCAATCTATGGGGCATCTTGTGATATCCCATGGCGTGATGTTTTTATGTAATTAAATTGTGGATATGTTTTTTCCTTTTTAAATGTTTAAGTGTAAAAGACATTGGAATAATTTGTTATTAATAATTTATTATTGATAATAAATTATTTTAAATTTGTGATTAGGATGTTTTTGTTTTATTAATAAAGTAATATAGAAAATTAGTTTTTGAGTACATGTAGTTGAAAGATATGAGGTTGCAAAAATTATTGGTGAATATTAGTTACCCATCAATAAGTCTTAGGAATATAATTTGGATGATTAGATTTATTTAGAAATTATGGAAATTAGCCAATTAATTATTTCCTAAAAGATAAGATGCTTTCTTTGGGTGTGGGAAAATAGAACCTCATTAATGAGTTAATAACTACATGCCACCTATGGGTGAGGTGGACGTAGTTACCAACCACCAAAGAGTGGTAGATGAGTAATTAGTAAAAATCCTTTTTTATTCTTATTTTTGTCTCATTCTAGAGAAAAAAGGAGAGACTAAACAGGAAGTGTGAAGGACAAAAATACAAATTTGGAGACTTGTTATGCTCATGGGGATATTGGCTAGATACATTATCAAGGTTGGGAGGAGCCAAGTACTTCACTATTGATTTCCATACTGTTAATTTCAAGTTGGTATTTTCTACCTACAATGTTTATTTTCTTTGAAGAGAAAAGAAATAGCTATGTTTTATTTACAGATTCTACACAGTAAAAAGAAAAAGAGAATTGGTTATGTTTTCAATTGCAAATTATGACCATGAAAAGAAAAGAGATAGCTCTATTATTAACTATAGAATTGTGTACAATGAAAATAAAAAGGAATATAAATGACATGTGCATTCATTTATAAATTATGTCCATAAAAATGAAAGAGAGTATCTATCTTTTCATTGATAGATATGCATAGGGTATTGCAAAAGAATGAAAATTAGATTCTATGTTGAACAAATTGTCACAATCTAGCACACATATTTTCGTATATATTTATATATACACAAGAATAAACAATTACATAAAACCAGACATTGTTCATGTTTAGGTTAAATCCATATATGAATAATAGATTGTGTTAATATATATAACAATGTTCAATTATATATATATATATATATGTATGTATGTGTATATGTATATGTATATGTATATGTATATGTATACGTATATATATAAAATTTAAATGTGTATACAATATTTTGGTAAGAAGACTAGCATAAGGAGTATTATTATATAAAATTTAAATGTGTATACAATATTTTGATAAGAAGATTAACAGAAGGAGTATTATTAGATTTTTTGAATAAATATTGGTGAGCCTCATGTTTGAACATAATAAAAAATGATGACATTGAAATTTGTAAGTAATTGTATTCTATGGTATATAACAACTCTCGAATTATAACTAGGGATCAAATGAATAATAATCATTATCAAGGTGATAATTTTTACAAAGTAGTTCGAAAATAAATTGTGTGAGATATATGTATCCTCAAAGAGTCTTTACATTTAGAATTAAAAACTTAGAAGTTTGAGGAATTTTATATCAAACAAAATAAATTAGCAAATATAATTACAATAAGTTTGTAGCATTAGATAAAATTTCTTGCATTCAGGAAGGAGCATGCAAATTACTAAGACGTAAAAGAAAATATAATTTTTATTCGTATCATAATTTAGAAAAGTTCCAGAAACTCATGCCTAGAAGAATGAAAGGCCAAGGGTTAGAACGTGTGACCTGGAAAAGAATAATTGAAAGTTTAATGAGACTCAAAAGTAACTTGAACTTGGAATATCAAAGGAAAAAAAAGCATCCTATTGGAATATGTAAAGGGATACTTTAAAGGAAATGCGGATTCATAAATAATGTGAGGGATTTATGTAAAAGACAAAAAGAAAGGATAAGAAAGAGATGTTTATAATTATCTTCAAAGAAGCTGAGACTTTGTAATATAATCATGTTCATACGAGTATAAGGAAATTTCACAAAATATAATTCAAACAAAGATTATATGTATTTATATACAAATACACAAATTTTCAATGTGGAAACAATGTGTGATATATGTCTTCGAACAATAATTGGAAAACGTTATGAACTATAGAAATGGACTAGAAAGATATTTGACCTCAACTTCTACAAATAATATGGGAATAAATATCCCTATTCTTTTATAAATGAATAAGTCATAAAATCAAAATAAAATAAAGGTAAGTATTGGCTACGACCTTCATAAATTTTACATTCCAATGTATATTCAAGTATGTAAATAATAATATATTTCACAACATAATTCTATGCCCATCATTAACCAATTTTAAAGGATAGGGTTTTAACTATATAAGTGGTGGTATTAAATGAGGAAAATATATTTAGAATTAAGCAAAATAATTTTTAGAAAATGTAAATTAGAAAAAATGTAAATAAGATTGGGTAAATGATAACCTATGGATAATAATAAAGATATTCACAACTTATTTATTGCAAGGAAAAAATTAATATAGAGGATTCTTTTAATTATCAATATTTGGATAGTTTAGCTTGTTGAGTTGCATTATTCTATTAGTATTGTATTAAAAGGAACTTAACTAGCTTTCTTTTTATCAAGAAGGAACCATAAGCTTCATCTACAAAAACGTGAATATTATTAACAAAAAAACCAACTTAATTATAAATATAATGCTGCAATTCAATTATCAAGAACAATGACAAAACTATTAAATTAATCAAGGCTGTGTAAATTGTAATGAGGAATACAAGTTACTAAGGGTTATAAATTTCATATGACTGAAAGAGGTATGTTATCCCAACAAAAGAACCAAGGGTCTGATAACACTAGAAGATAAGAATTTGATAGCAATTTTATTTCTCTAACAAGCTCCAAAACAAATATAAACATAGAAACAAAAATAAATTTCATAGCTTAAGAGTTTATAGACATCTTTCAAATTAATCATATAATGAGAAAAAGTTAGAGAATTGTGGTAGTGACTAAACAAAAAAATGAACAATAAATCGAAATGAGGGAAGGAATGATAATTCAAAAATAAAACCCTAGTATTGATATGAGGTTGATTGAATATGATCTGATAACAATCGTTGATAACCCATGGATAATAATAAAGATATTCACAACTTATCTATCGCAAGGAAAAAATTAATATATAGAGGATTCTTTTAATTACCAATATTTGGATAGTTTAGCTTGTTGAGTTGCATCCTTCTATTAGTATGCAACCATTGTCCAGTATTAAAAGGAACTAAACTAGGTTTCTTTTTATCAAGGAGGAATCATCATGTTCATCTACAGAAAAACGTGAATATCATTAATAAACAAACCAACCTGATTATAAATATAATGATGCAATTCAATTATTAAGGAAAATGACAAAACTATTAAATTAATCAAGGCTATGAAAATTGTAATGAGGAATACAAGTTACTAAGGGTTATAAATTTCATATAACTGAAAGAGGTATGTTATCCCAGAAAAGAACCTAGTGTCTCATAACACTAGAAGATAAGAAATTGATAGCAATTTTATTTCTCTAACAAGCTCCAAAATGAATATAAACCTCGAAACAAAAATAAATTTCGTAGCTTAAGAGTTTATAGATATCTTTCGGATTAATCACATAATGAGAAAAAGTTAGGGAATCGTGGCAGTGATTAAAAAAAAATGAACAATAAATGGAAATGAGGGAAGAATGAAAATTCAAAAATAAAACCCCAGTATTGATATGAGGTTGATTGAATATGATCTCATGACAATAGTTGATAACCCATGGATAATAATAAAGACATTCACAACTTATCTACTGCAAGGAAAAAATTAATATATAGAGGATTCTTTTAATTACCAATATTTGGATAGTTTAGCTTGTTGAGTTGCATTCTTCTATTAGTATGCAACCATTGTCCAGTATTAAAAGGAACTGAACTAGGTTTAGGAATAATAAGGTTCATCTACAAAAACGTGAATATCATTAATAAAAAACCAACCTCATTATAAATATAATGCTGAAATTCAATTATCAAGAACAATGACAAAACTATTAAATTAATCAAGGCTATGAAAATTGTAATGAGGAATACAAGTTACTAAGGGCAATAAATTTCATATGACTGAAAGAGGTATTGATGCAAGAGCATCGAGCTAAGGGCATCATGACCTGGTGTTGGTCTCAGCCAAGAAGGATAGGTTCAAAGACTTTTATTTTCATATGTTTAATGAATAAAACAATATCTAGGAATTAGTTTGTTTTATTATTATTAGTTAATAAATATTGCGAACAATATAGTTAGGGTACTGTCATAACAATTACATTGTTTTTTCATTTTCTTAGTCCATCTTAGAAATGTCTGTTCATAACAAAAATATGATATTGTAACTCCTAATTACAAGAAAACCTAGCATGATTAACGACCATGTAACTACAAAGAGTATTTATATGGGAACCGAGAACAGTTTGAATAACTGTTTAACCACAACATAAAAATCAATGTAATACAATCATGGAGGGGTTCAACACATGATAAGATAAATACAATACAAAGAATAATTTCTTTCATCTGAAACATTCGAGTCCATTTGTAACAGTTTGTTGTAATATTCATTTACTTTTCTTTTAATCATTGAGTAAGCAAAACTAAGCAAGTATTGTGTGTTCCTATCCTTTCCATTTATTTTCCTTTCTAAAGTACAAAACACGAATATAGAAATTAGACGAGTATTCCCAGTACAAAGACTGGCAGAAAACAAATGGAGTTCCACAACGAAATACAATCACATTACGAGCAGTTCGAAAAGAATGAGAATGCAAACGCTGAGCAACAATCCTAGGATAGAGGTAAATGAAATATAACCAAATTCCCTGTTAATTCTTTTCATTGGCAACAAAACATATTTGTATACATATAATAGTGTAGGGATACCCTTTCAAATGGCGGAATAACAATACGAACCAGCAGAACCCTAAGGGTGAGGGTTTGGGTGGCCATCGTCCAAAAGGTGGTTTACAGTTACAAACTGCCAGAGATCAATGAGGGTTTTGTACGAGACTGAGCTAGGTCGCATAGCAACAACAAAGAAACTTGAAGTGGACAAGAACTGGGACTCTTCCTAACAAATTGACAGAAACCAACTAACAAAGACAAATTCATAATAGTAGCAGAGCCTACCAGAACAAAGCCGTAGCGGTTTCATCAACCACGCCAGAGAACGAACCCCACTTGCGCAAACAAAACAAGACATTTGTTAGCCAAATGCCAACAAAGTAAAAGACAAGAAGCAGTGAGAAACTGAATGCACGTAAGAAAATTGTTTTACCTAGAGATTAGTCATGGGGGAAGAGTGAAACCCCACTGAGCCACAACCCACGGTGACACCCTGAGACCAAGGAGCAGTCCTTGTTAGAAGCAGAGGAAAACACAAAGGATAAGCAAACATGGAGGGACAACTTACCTGAACAAATTTGTGAAGTTGAGGAGGAGGCCACTGCTACTATGACCTATAGAACGCAACATGGGTAACCCATTAAGCAAAATTAATAACCAGAAGAACTACAATGAAATGAAAACAGTGGAGCAGGGACAAGTTTATTAACCAAACAGGAAAAGGCAGCAACAACTCTCTTACATAGACGAGAAGAACCTTCATATTGTGCCTAAGTGACCGAGTGACGAAATCACTAGAACAAATGAAGGTGCCACACCAACAAGCAGCATAACCCATAGCTGAGTGCACACAAAGCCTGTTGCTCACCTCCATACATTTGCAACACAAACCCTCACTTCCAGACCAAACCCTCGGTGCAACAAAGTTACAAGAGCAAAATGAAGAAATGACATAGAATGCAGGGTTTTGGCGTAAACCAAGAGCCGGAAACAGTGACCGAGGCAAGTACTGCCAACACAGCATAATTAAAGTCCGATATAAATGCCATCCAATGAAAATCCAGAACCATCCTATGATTAACACCTAATCACAAGTATTAAGATCAAAATCATTTACTAATCATCTAATTATTGATTAGTGCACTATTGTATTATTGTTAAACATTATAGTGTGGAATTTCGGGCTAGTCCCATCAGGTATATTATCCCAGCAAAAAAACTAAGGGTCTAATAACACTAGACGATAAGAAATTGATAGCAATTTTATTTCTCTAACAAGCTCCAAAATAAATATAAACCTCGAAACAAAAATAAATTTCATAGCTTAAGAGTTTATAGATATCTTTCAAATTAATCACATAATGAGAAAAAATTAAAGAATCATGACAGTTACTAAACAAAAAAATAACAATAAATGGAAAAAAAAATAACAATAAATGGAAATGAGAGAAAGAATGATAATTCAAAAATAAAACCTTAGTATTGGCATGAGGTTGATTGAACATGATCAAGTTGATTGAATATGATCTCATGACAATTGTTGATACGATATAAAATCTTGTTATTATTATTAATATAACCGTTGATTGAATATGGTTTCATGAGAACCATTGATTTGGTAGATTGCAAGGACGTTTGTGGAGGTTCCAAAAACTAACACATATACACATAGAGTCCTATAGAGAAGAGTAGAAATAAAAAATGATACAATATAGTTAATTCAATGCGAAACAGAATGTTAATTATAGCACATTCGGATAACGGATGTAAAGAAAATTGCAATAAATAGAACCATGCAATGTATTATATAACTAAAGGGAGACTTATATACGAAATATGCGATACATTTGATAAAGTTAAATCCTATTGGGAAGTAGTGATATTAGTATGAAAATATAAAGTTAAATTAATGCCGAAGACTATAATTTTATTATCCTAAAAAATTGTTGAAACATATATAGAGATGAAATATGAAGGTGGATAAAGAAACAATATATCTAGTTAATAATTCTAACTAATAACTTTGGAATTATATAAAAGATAAAGGATATATCAGTCTAAAGAGTTTTAACTAATATACTTTAGAAATATATAGAGATGAAATATGAAGGGATAAAAAGACAATATATCTGGTTAATAACTCTAAATAATTATAACTAATATATTTTGGAAATATATAATAAAAAATTTAACTAATATATTTCAGAAATATATAGAGATGAAATATGAAGGGATAAAAAGACAATATATCTTGTTAATAATTCTAAATAATTATAACTAATATACTTTGGAAATATATAATAAAAAATTGATGAAACATATATAGAGATGAAATATGAAGAAGGATAAAAAACAACATATCTTGTTAATAATTCTAAATAATTCTAACTAATATACTTTGGAATTATATAAAAGATAAAGGAAAGTATATAAAAGATAAAGAATATATAATTCTAACTAATATACTTTGGAAATATATAAAAGATAAAGCATATATGAATTAAAAGTGGAATGTTAAAACTTAAAGAAATATGTTAAGGTAAAAGGGAAAAGGAATATATTGATAAGAGATATTCAAATTTCTTTTATGGAATAGTATGCTCAATAAAGAAGAGAGATTTTAAAGAATAGTTTTGTTATTAGGGTAGAGTATCAAGCAAAAATGTTAATATAATAGAGGGAGTTTTGGTATGATTGGGAAAGAAGCATATTAACAATAAAAAAATTAGAAAAAAATGAATATAAGATTGAAAAAGTATGAAATTTTTTATAGTTAATAAACTATTTTAAAAAATTAAAAATTTGTGTCGGAAATGAGGAATATTAGAAGTGTTAGTAGATCTAAGGTTTCAATGTTCGGCCTTGTATGGGTCATCAAAACTAAAGCAATTATTTATTTTTTGTGTTATGTTCAGAATTTTGAAGGACAATTATAAAACATTTGAACTGAGGAATATAATGGGAAGGACAATTATAAAACATTTGAACTGAGGAATATAATGGGAAGGACAATTATAAAACATTTGAACAAATAGTGTGTGGCCTGGAGGTACACTTAGATAACATAAAACAAAATAAATAAAGGTTATCCATAACTAAATAAGAAGGGGATGACATTAATGGTTTTATGTGAAGAAAAATAGAACATGATAGAGCTAATAAGAAAATAATAGAAACTCATAAGAAGAGAGCTAGGATTGAATCAACGGATACTACTGATTCTATAACTTCTAGTGGAAGTGAGTCTCATGAGTGATGAGAAAGGAGAATACAGATCTGGAAGCAATGCCTTGATGTATAAGAAGAAAAGGACGACATCTTAGTTGCAAGAATAATGTAGAAATATTAGGCCTCATAATTTTGATGATGAATATGAAGAAGGATTAGAGGCATTACTTCTTAATATGTCCAAATACTTTTTGGTCTACAGTTATCCAAGTGATTTGAAGGAAATATTGGGAACTTATCAGCAGACTAGTCAGGCAAACTTATCTGAGAATCAGACCTCCACCCTGGTAAGCCCATTGGGACATGGGGGTGGGGCGAGAGGGCATTGCATCTAACACCCTCCTGCCCCACCCCTACGGCCCAACAGGCCCGTGGGGGTAAAGGCCCAATTCTTAGAATCAGGCCTCCACCCCCTTGGGGCTTGTTGGGTCGCGGGGGTGGGGCGATGGTGGGAATTTTTCTTTAAATATTTAAATTATTTAATTTTTAAAGTTTTTATTTTATTTCTTTTTTGTATTAATGTTTTTTTAAGTTTTAAGATTTTTATTTTTTTAATGATGTTTATATTCATTTTTTTAATTATCTTGTATCATTTTTTTTGTTATTTTTTTAGTTATTTAGTAATAATTTATTGTATTTAAAAAATACAAAATTAATTAAATCTATATAATATATATATATATATTATATAATATATATATATCATTTTAAAATTTCTATCATTTTTAAGTTAATTTGTTTTTAACATTTATATGTTTGGTTTTTTTTTTATCATTTTTATATATATTTTCTATTTCTTGCCATGTTTTTAATTTGATCATATTTTAATATATATTTTTTTGTGTTACTATTTATTTATTTAGTTTTAGTTTTTTCAATACTTTAAATTTTTGTTTGTTTGTTTGTTTTTTTGTTAAAGTCCTATTTTTTTTAACATTTTAATATATCTTTTTATTTACTTGTTATTATTTTTTAAACTTGTGCTTTTTTTTTCTATTTTTTTCAATGTTTTGATTTTTATTTTCTTTTGTATTTTTCATTTTCATTTGTTTATTTTTTTGTTTGATTTTTTTTCCTGCAGGGTCTGTGTTGATCCTCAACTAGCAACCTGATCCCATTATTTGTCAATTTGATAGTTGATTTTAAAGTTTCCGTTATAATGTATCGAGTCCAACCCCACAATGTGTCAATTTAATGGTTGGTCTTTAAGCTTTCATTAGAACGGATCAGTTCGCCTACAACGCTTGTCAATTTGATAGTTTATTTTTAAATTTTTGTTGTAATGTGTCAAGTTGTCTTAGGGTAATAGTTTGAAGTTGTTATACTTTTAGCATTTGGAAAAAAAAATTACTCTTCGTATAATGATTCTTTCATTCAAGTATTCATTTAAAAAAAAAAAATAGTAGTAAAAAATTTTCATAATTCCATGGTTGAAATATGTTGAAAACTTAAGGTTTTTGTAGTCATGATCTTTGGTTTTAATTCCAAGGTTAAAAAATTGTAAAGATTTTAAGGGTTTTCTGAGTCATGACATTTCATCCTTAACGTCATTGCGAAAAAATGTTGAAAATGTGGCCTAAAAAATATGTTTTTATTAGTTTTTACAACCATGTTTAAAAAATGTTGAAAAAAAAAATTATTCCAGCATCAAAATTTTTCATTTTCGGCTTGTTTTTCATGTTTTTTTGGCTAGAGTTCTTGTTTTCAATTTATAGTTCTCGTTTCAAAGTTTACATTGTTAGTGGTCATTATAAACACTACAACAAGTTGGGTTATAAAGTTCCATGAGTAGTATGTTTTTCTTTTCAGAAGTCTTGCTGGTTTTAGGTGTCATAGAACACCGAGGACGGTGTTTCCCCAATGGGGATGTTACATAGTAATTTGTCACTTTCTCCCTGTCAGCCTTCCTGCTGTGTCATGAGACCAAATTAATCATGCTCATGCTCTCTAATGTTGCCAAATGACCCACTTTGACAAAGTCCTTCTATCATCGCAATTGTTGTAAAAATAAACGCGGTGATGAATGCTCCAAAACAGACCTAATGCACTGCCAGCGCAGAAGTACACGTGATTCCCGCGTTGGTCGAATTTCATGTGACAGCGCGTCCGTTATTTATATCTGATCGCGCTGATATGACTTTCTTTGTTATTCAGCCGCGATGTCAGTGCTCCAGTGCAGTTATTTACCCCTGATGATCCGGTCTAGGCGAGTTTGTTGTAACAACCGGCCTTCCAGATGACTCCAGACCTAGTTGTTGGCCTTGTAAATGTCTCCCTCCCTTCTCTGGCGTGTTTGTTTCATCTTTTGAGCCACCTTCCTTGGAGATAAGCTCATCCTCCCACCATTCATGGAGACTCCTTCTCCTATTTAAGCCTCCACCATTGCCAGGAGCTGCTAGTTTTTTGGAATTCATTGTGTTTGGAGTGTTGCTGATAGTGTGTGAGCTCGATAGGTAGCTGGTGTGACAAGTGTGGGATTGCTAGAGTGCTTAAGGAAAGTTGTGAAGTGTTTCCATCTTGTGTAAACTTGTGTGAGAGATATTTTCGTCTTGGGAGATCTACCTTCAAGCGTGAATGCTTGAGGGAGTTGCTGGCTAGACCCAACCAAAGGAGGATTTGACGTCAGAACATGGTTGTATTCTCTTTTGTTTTATCAATAAAAATAGATGACTATCATTATGGTTCCACTCATGTGTATTTATTATGATGTTTGAGTTTATCCTTTCTAACTGATACATAGTGGCATTTCCCGCATTTTATGCTTGTATTTGTCTTGTTCTTTGCATGTGCAGGTGTTTGTTCACAGAGATCATGAGGATTGTGACCAGCTGAAGCGAAAGAACAGAAGCGACGACCCTTCTACGAATATAAGCATTGGATTCGAGGTAGGCTCTCCTCTTGGCCTTTATTTTGCAATTAGGAACCTGCGTGTTAGCATTGTTTGATTATTGCTAGAACTCAGTTAGGCTAGTGGGATTTACCTACAGAACGATTTGGCGACTCCGCTGGGGAGTTTTACCTTGTTGTTTGATTTGTAAACTTTAGACGGAACCTGAAGCATGGCCAGGTAGCCTTCAAAACACTATTGCTCTACATTAGCAAAGTAGATCAAAGCCACTTCAATCAATCTCCAGTTTGGTTTACAAACTAAACAACTTGGAGCTAGCTTTTGTCCTTTTCTTGTTCATTTTTCCCTTGAGTTTGATTTTTGCTCTCTTTTCAATGTTTGGGGATTAGTTCTCTATTTTTTGGGTTTCCTGGTTCGGTCTGGGAAGTGCCTTGATTGTTTAAAGAGTGATTGCCTTGGTTTGGGAGTTTTTTGCTTGATTGTTGTCGTTTTTTAGTTTCATCGTGGTTTATTATAAAACAGTCGTGCTGCCATCGCATAGCCCTTTCTGTGACTTCCTGATCATCGCGTTAATACACAAAACAGTCGCAACGGTTCTGAAAATCGAACCATTACACTTAAGTTGTGTACTTCCGTGTTGACATCGCATTGTTGCTATGCGTAGTTTCTTATCAGCACATTGTTGTTGTGTTCCACCCGCGCTGATTCTTGTAGGATTGAATTTCTTCAATTCTACCTCCTGAGCCTGTTGGTCTTGCTATGCCCTATTGTTTTCACTTGATTTATGACTTGATTTTCATTGTCTGAAGGTTGAAGCACTTTCTTCTGAGTCTTGTTGAAGTGAATCTTGCTTTTTGCTTTGTGACCTGGTTTTATTGTTCCAAGTTTGTTGGATCAACTTTGTTGGGTTACTTGTTTGGAAAGGTTCGTTTACTGCTTGCTATTGGTTTGATTGAGCCTTCCTCTTTTCTTACTTTTTCTTGGTTGTTTAAGTGATTTTTGTTGAACCAACCTTGACATTGTTTCAATTTCTTTTCACTACCCGGGCATGGATCACAGTTGTTTGGGGTCAACTGGTTTTTTTTTTTTCTCCACATTTTTCTGTTATCATTTCTCAAAGTTTGTTTAATTGATGCAGGGGTAACCTGCAATAACCAGGTTCTTTCTTCACTCATGCATATAAGCTTCAAACTAACCATAGGGCCTTACACAATATATAAAACTGAAAATCCACACAACAAGAATGCACATAATATTCAGAAAAAAATAAAATATTTACAAGAGAATTCATGGCCTATTCATGGCCTCTCATTCTTCATTCTCACTCCTTCTTTCTCACTCTATTCTCAATGCCTTTGAGGCTACATAATTTAAAAAACTTAGCATGATCTAGAATCACTCAACTAAAAGCTCTAAGAGTCTACATGCAATGCATACACATGGTAAAAAGCATCTTGAGGCTTTTTCCCATCTTTTTCCTGTTCTAAAATAGAAAAGCTTTCCTTATCCCATAATGATCCACATTCACTGCTTTATGCCTAGAAACACTCCCTATTTTATTAAAAATAACAAAATATTTAAAATTATCACACCCCCCTTTTTATTCCATATTTACAAATGAAGAGGGTCTTGATGCTCCTGCATCATACACCCAACCTTAAAATTAATCATGATCTCCTGATCATTGTTCGGATCTGTGTATTCCTGGATCCCACACCTTGGCTGCAAAGTTTCCATTTGCCGCTGCTTTTGTCTGTTGTTCTTCTCCAGGTTTCCACACTTTATGCTGCATCGCTCCACTGGCTACACTCTTGCAATCTTCTGTTGTCTTCTTTTTGCTGCTTCTCCTCTTTTGCTTCACTGGTGCTGGTCTCTTCCAAGACTCCTTCATCATCCTCCGCATCATCATTTTAATTTCTTTGTCTAGCAGACTTTCTCCAACTTCTTCAGTAAGACCTGTAGTCACAAAACAATTGTTAGAATAAAAATCATAAGGCTTCAGTGCCTCTTATGCTGCTATCACTGTTGTCTGAGCTTTCACTATGGATGTTGCTGCTGTTGTCGCCATAGATGTTGCTACCTCTGTCGCCATAGATGTTGCTACCTCCCAAACTTCCTGTCCCTCTGCAACATGCTTTGGCTCATCACCTGCAAATTCATCTGCAACTTTTCCCTCTTGTTCACTGCACTGGCTTCTTTCTTCTGCAATCTCCCTGTCATACTGTGGATTTTCCAACCAATATTCTAACAATGCAATCTCTTTGTAGCATCGCTGAAGCACCTCATCATCACCTGCATTCATACATAAACTTTCAGTATCAACTGTTACTTCCTTTATCTGTGCTTCAGACTGATTCACTTCTTCTGCATCTACAAGAACTTCCTCTTGTGCTGTAACAGTTTCACAAGATGGCACATCCTCCTCAACACCTGCAAACATACCCAACACATCAGTGTTAAAACTGCAAGACTTTTTAGTCCTGACGGCTTCCTTCAACGGTTTCCTTTGAACAAATCTGCATGTGGGATTTTCAAATTTCATCTCTGGCACAAGAATTCTAAGTCCCTTTCTCACCAAGGCAATCAGAATTTGCCTAAACCTCCTCTGCAAAGACAAAAAGAAAGGATAAAAAGGAGATGCTTATAATTACCTTCAAAGAAGCTCAGACTTTGTAAAATCCCCATGAAGCATATAGTATTAAAAACATAATCATGTTCATACAAGTATAAGGAAATTTCACAAAATATATTTCAAACAAAGATTATATGTATTTATATACAAATACACAAATTTTCAATGTGGAAACAATGGGTGATATATGTCTTCGAACAATAATTGGAAAACGTAATGAACTATAGAAATGAACTAGGAGGATATTTGACCCCAACTTCTACAAAGAATATGGGAATAAATATGCCTATTCTTTTATAAATGAATAAGTCATAAAATCAAAATAAAATAAAGGTAAGTATTGGCTACGACCACCATAAATTTTATATTCCAATGTACATTCAAGTATGTAAATACTAATATATTTCACAGCATAATTTTGTTGCCATCATTAACAAGTTTTAAAGGATAGGGTTTTAACTATATAAGTGGTATTAAATGAGGAAAATACATTTAGAACTAAGCAAAATATTTTTTCGAAAATGTAAATAAGATTGGGTAAATGATAACCCATGGATAATAATAAAGACATTCACAATTTATCTATGGCAAAATTAATATATAGGATTCTTTTAATTAACAATATTTGGATAGTTTAGCTTGTTGAGTTGCATTTTTCTATTAGTATGCAACCATTGTCCAGTATTAAAAGGAACTGAACTAGGTTTCTTTTTATCAAGAAGGAATCATAAGGTTCATCTACAAAAATGTGAATATTATTAATAAACAAACCAACTTAATTATAAATATAATGCTGCAATTCAATTATCAAGAACAATGACAAAACTATTAAATTAATCAAGGCTATGAAAATTGTAATGAGGAATACAAGTTAATAAGGGTGCAAAAGAACCAAGGTTCTGATAACACTAGAAGATAAGAATTTGATAGCAATTTTATTTCTCTAACAAGCTCCAAAACAAATATAAACCTCGAAACAAAAATAAATTTCATAGCTTAAGAGTTTATAGATATCTTTCAAATAAATCACATAATGAGAAAAAGTTAGAGAATTGTGGCAGTGACTAAACAAAAAAATGAACAATAAATGGAAATGAGGGAAGGAATGATAGTTCAAAAATAAAACCCTAGTATTGATATGAGGTTGATTGAATATGATCTCATGACAATCGTTGATAACCCATGGATAATAATAAAGACATTCACAACTCATCTATCACAAGGAAAAAAATAATATATAGAGGATTCTTTTAATTACCAATATTTGGATAGTTTAGCTTGTTGAGTTGCATCCTTCTATTAGTATGCAACCATTGTCAAGTATTAAAATTAACTAAACTAGGTTGATTTTTATCAAGAAGGAATCATAAGGTTCATCTACAAAAAACGTGAATATCATTAATAAACAAAGCAACTTGATTATAAATATAATGATGCAATTCAATTATAAAGGACAATGACAAAACTATTCAATTAATCAAGGCTATGAAAATTGTAATGAGGAATACAAGTTACTAAGGGTTATAAATTTCATATAACTGAAAGAGGTATGTTATCCCAGAAAAGAACCTAGGATCTGATAACACTAGAAGATAAGTAATTGATAGAAATTTTATTTCTCTAACAAGCTCCAAAATCAATATAAACCTCGAAACAAAAATAAATTTCATAGCTTAAGAGTTTATAGATATCTTTCAGATTAATCACATAATGAGAAAAAGTTAGAGAATCATGGCAGTGACTAAAAAAAAAATGAACAATAAATGGAAATGAGGGAAGGAATGATAATTCAAAAAAAAACCTGTTATCAAACCAACTCAAGAAAAGGTATAAGAGATAGATCAACGCCTTAGAATTCAGCCTCTTCGAGGGGGCAACCTCCTTTACATTACATAAATGAACAATTCTTGGATGATAAAAATGAAAAGACCTCCTTTCTATATATAGGAGTCGTAAGGGGTCATAACATAATCAAAGCCTACATAACAATAATAATGTAAGCGCACAGTAATAACAATAGTGGGCTTCTATGGGGCACAATAGTAACAATATGGGCCCAATCGGGGCACAACAATATTAATAAAGGGTACAACTGCAATAGTAATGCGGTAATCACTAGTATTATGGGGACGCAACATGCCCCTCTTCTTCAAAAAAAGTGTTGTCCTCAATGCTTGAGTAGTTCTGGATGCTTCTATATAAGATTGTCATCCTCCCATGCGGAACCTTTAGCAGATAAGTTTTTCCACTTCATAAGATACTCTGAAATTGATCGATTTCGTAGCTGTCGAGTTCTTGTTTCTGTGACTGCTTCTGGTTCCAATACAATTTTCCTTCCTCGTCAAGTTCTGGCAATATTGTTTGAACTGGTAGCTTATCGCCTATAACCTTCTTTAAACATGAAA
>APFE030834932.1:0-10139 GCA_000404065.3 Pinus taeda
CGAGGATGCTCAGCGGTTCGACCAGCACTTCTCCTTCCGGTTCGACCTGTATTACACAATTTCTAAGTTAGTTTTTCTTCCGAATAGGATTCTTGTTTGAATCTTAATTATAATAGTAACCCCACCTGTATATCCTGCCATTGGATTACATGCTTAGGGTCATACACATACTGCTTTAGAACTGAAACATGGAATACGTTATGGACTCGGATGTGACTTGGCAAGGCCAGCTGGTAAGCCACTGGTCCGATCCTTGCTAATATCTGAAAGGGTCCACAATATCTAGGTGCCAATTTAGCGCAACCTGCCCATTGTAGGGTGCTTCTTTTGGCCTGAATCCGAATATACACATGATCCCCAACCTGATATTCCTTAAACCTCCTTTTTCGATCAGCGAAGTTCTTTTGTCTATCCTGAGCCGCCTTCAGATTAACACGTACTCTTTTTACCATGTCCTCCATTTCTTTAAGCATGTCAGGTCCTAGACTTAACTTATCTTCCGGTCCTCCCCAGCTAGAGGGTGTACGGCATTTTCTGCCATACATAACTTCGAAGGGACTCATTTGAGTTGAAGTGTGATAACCATTATTATATGCGAATTCAACCAAATGTAAATATTCTTCCCATCGCGTGGGTTGTTGCATGACATAAGCCCTTAGCATGTCCTCTACCACTTGGTTCACCCACTCCGTCTGTCCATCAGTTTGCGGATGGTACGCTGTGCTAAAATTCAGCTGAGTACCTAAATCGGCAAACAATGTTTTCCAGAAAACTGATGTGAACTTCACATCCCGATCAGAAATGATTGTTTTTGGAAGGCCATGCAACCTGAATATATTCTGCATAAAAACGTGAGCAATTTGTGCAGCCCTGTAAGTAGATTGCACTGGTATGAAATGTGCAGCCTTACTCAATTTGTCCACTACTACCATAATGGAATCATTGTTTTTCTTTGTCCTAGGTAATCCTGTGATAAAATCCATGGAGATGACTTCCCATTTCCATTCTGGGATAGGCAAGGGTTGCAACAGTCCTGCTGGGTGTTGATGTTCCGCTTTAATTTGCTGACATTCTAAACATCGTGCCAAATATTCCACAATGTCCTTTTTCATTCCTGGCCAGAAATACTCCTTCCGGATTGCGGTTATCATCTTTTGATAACCTGGGTGACCAGCATAATGGCTGATGTGGTACTCATCCATAATTAAATTTTTAATTTTGCTCTGATTGGGCACGTATATTCTTTGCTTGAAGTAGACAATTCCCGCATCATCTGTTGTATATTCTTGTTGGTTGTCCCTTCTATCAGCTTGCTGTAATTGCTGTTTTAACTGCTGATATTCTATATCTTGCTCTGAAATTTTCTTTATTATGTCTAAGAAGGGGTTTTCCCAACCAGAAATGGAAACTTCATACAAACTATGCACTTTCCTGCTCAAAGCGTCTGCTACTCTATTGGCTTTCCCTTGCAAATGTTTTATATCGAAGTCGAAACCACTCAGAAAATCCATCCACCGTGCTTGTCTAGCGTTTAAAGTAGGTTGGCTGAAATAGCTGGTCAAACTATGGTGGTCGGTGAGCAGTAAAAATTTTCTGCCCATAAGATAATGCCGCCACATCTTTAAAGCGTGTATAACAACAGCTAGTTCCAAGTCATAGGCAGAGTATTTCTGTTCATGTTCTTTCAATTTACGTGATTCATATGCAATTACTCTGCCTTCTTGCATTAAAACTCCTCCCAAACCTTCTTTGCTAGCATCTGTGCAGACCACATAATCTTTATGAGGATCTGCTATACTTAAAACGGGTGTTGTAGTGAGCAGGTGTTTTAATTGCTCAAAACTTTTTTGGCAATTTGGGGTCCACTGGAATGCCCTCCCTTTCTTTTGTAATGAGGTAATGGGAAAGGCTACTTTCGAGAAGCCTTCTACAAATCTCCTGTAATACCCAGCCAATCCCATGAAAGATCGGACATCTGCTACGTCTTTTGGTACAGGCCAGTCCATTATAGCCTTAATCTTTTCTGGGTCTACAGCAATTCCATCCTTGGTGATCACGTGACCCAAATATTGGATTTCCTCTTTAAAGAAATCGCACTTACTAAATTTTGCATATAATTGATGCTCTTTAAGGGTCTGCAATACCATTCGGAGATGTTCATGATGTTCTTCGATTGTGCGTGAATATATTAATATGTCATCAATGAATATTAGCACAAATCGATCCAAGTATGGGTGAAATATGCCGTTCATTAAACACATGAAAGTTGCAGGGGCGTTGGTTAGCCCAAACGGCAGAACCACGAATTCATAATGCCCATACCTCGTTCTAAAGGCTGTTTTAGCAATGTCCTCATCCTTAATTCGGATTTGATGATAGCCTGATCACAGATCGATCTTGGAGAACACTGTTGCGCCCTTCACTTGGTCGAACAGTTCGTCAATTCGGGGTAAAGGATACTTATTTTTGATGGTTAACTTGTTTAATTGTCTGTAATCGATGCACATCCGGAGAGTACCGTCCTTTTTCTTGACAAATAAAACTGGGGCTCCCCATGGAGATACACTAGGGCGAATATACTCCTTATCTAATAACTCTTGCAATTGCATTTTCAATTCTGTTAGCTCCGGTGTGCTCATTCGGTAGGGTGCTCTTGATACTGGTGCGGCCCCGGGTATCAGTTCAATGGTAAAATCTATATTCCTTCGTGGTGGTAGTCCGGGAATTTCCTCTGGAAATACATCTGTAAACTCCTGTATTACAGGAATATTGTTTAAGGAAACTGATTTATCTTTGGAATTTGCATATCCTACTTGGATAGCATAAACCTGACACCCTTTCCGTATGCATTTCATTAGCTGGTTGGCAGTTATCGGGTGAACCTGCACTGGTCGTTTAATTCCTTGCATTTCTTTACTATTTCCTTGCTGATCCCTGTAGTAAATGATCTTAGTTTTACAATCAACTAAAGACCAGTGTTTCTCTAACCAATCCATGCCGATTAGGATATCATAGGATCCAAGAGGGAGTACATTCAGATCAGCTGTCACTGGCTGTTCTGCTATGGTAAATGAGCAGTTGCTGATTTTGGCTGTTACTCGTCGCTTGGCTCCGGTAGCTAGTTGCACTAACCAAGGGTTTTTAAATTTGACAGGTTGTAAATTACAACATTTGACTATCTTAGGACTCACATAGCTTAACGTAGCCCCAGGGTCAATTAAAACAGATAAGGTAAGGTCTGAAATTTTACCTTCGAACTCGACCATTGTTGGCTGGTATTCCGCCTGACGGTCTTCCAGAGCTGCGTTAATTCTGGGTATACTGCGACCAACCTCGCCCACTGTTGATGCTTCATGTATCTGGGATAACTGTTCAGTTCCTTTCCGCTGTGGGTAGTTTTTAATGTAATGAGGTCCTCCACAACCCCAGCACTGTACCGGGGGTTTTGCTGAGCCGTCATTGTCCCACTTAGGTTGCCGTTCACTGACCTTGGACTCATTTGCATTTCTTGGCTTGAATGCAGTTCTGGGCGCAAATCTGCTGTTTACTCCTTTGCCATTTCCCTTACCGCTGTTGCCGCGACTCCCTTTACTGTTTACCCCTGTCTTGAATCCTCTTTTCTCATTCCATTTTCTGTTAGTGATTTCCCCTTTCTGTTTACTTTGTTGATAACAAATTCTGGCTTTGCGGATTACTTCATCCATTGATTTTGGATTATCGAATTCAATCCTCTCTCGCATATAGGGCGGTAAACTGCTAACAAATCGTTGGACCTTTGCCTTTTCTTCCCTTATGTATGGTACATAACGGAGTAAGGATGTAAAGTGAGTGATGAATTCGTCCATGGTCTGCTGTCCTAACCGCAAATCATGGAACTCTCTTGCTTTTTCATCATAAAAACGTTTTGTCAAATATCGTTCTTTAAAGAATTTCTGAAAATTATCCCATGTAATATTTTGTTCAGTGACCCCCTTAACTATTTTTACCTCCTCCCACCATAAGGTGGCCTTTCCTTGTAATTGAAAAATAGCCAGTCGTGCCTTAAGGTTGTTATCATACTCATAAAGCTGGAAGTACTTGTTCATATTAATGATCCAAGCTTCCGCCGCTTCCTCTTGCTCTCCATCAAAATGGGGCGGTTTAATTTTGCGAAATTCCCCTTGTAATTCCACCTTTTGTTTCTTTGAAGTTTGCTGGTCAAACATATTATCGGAGCGTTCTTCCATGTCCTCCGATCCTTCGGGGGGTATGTGATGGTTCTGCTCCTCAGACATCCTTTGCTGTTCGGCGCTGGGGTTAACTGGTAATTGGTTTTGCTTATCAGACAAACTCTTTAAGATTCTTTCTTGTTCCATTGTTATCCGAGCATTGTCTTCCCGAAGTCGAGCCATCTCATTCTTTAGTTCTTGTACTGTTTCCAAAATTGCTTGATTCGTAACTCTGGCTTCCTCTCCAATTTGCACCCAGAGTTCCGGGTTATTCTCTGGACCGGGTACACCTTGTCCCATTACAGGTCGCCGTGCTGTGTTATCCGCTCTCCTCATGACTTCGTCTTCAATTCTGAAACCTGTACCTTGTCCAACAACAGAAGGGAACATTCAAGAATATTATCTGTAATGATCTTTATTAGTTATCTAATATAATGTCCTTATTCTGTCATTGCTGATTTGCCCAAAGGCCACAGTGCTGTAGCTGGGCTCTGATACCATATGTCACTAACCTTATGTCATTAACCTCATATAGCAAAGAAATAATTTTTTTTTTTAATGGATTGATTTACTATACTTATTAGCTATGTTATTTATCGGCATAATATACATATGAATATATGTTATAACCCACATATTGTTTAACTGTTTAATATCTAAGGTTATGAACAACACTCACATATTCGACATATTACACAAATGTATGGCGGAAATTCCGAGTTGATACGTAGGACACTCTTCCTATCCCTCCCGCTACGCATGGATTTTTGGCATTGAATGCCGGCAGAGAGTTGGTAATCCACCTGTGTCTCACTCCTTGTCCGGACGGACAGCTGGTGGTCCATTCGCTTCCACAGCGATGGACTTGAAGTTTGGGAAGCGAGACTGTTGTTCGAATTTAATTTTTCCATAACTATGCTCAGATCTCTCGGGATCCTATCCCGTTTGAACGTTCCAGATTACTCCTTGGAAATCGACGGTGATGGTTCTCAGTCTTCAGTTCAAAGGAACAGGTTTAGGGTTTCATTCGTCATTTGCATAATTTTGTTTGTGAGGCAGTGCCTCCCGCCTCTGGTTATCTCTGTATGATATGGAAATACCTTTTTGCTCGATTCTCTGCTTGATACATCGACACCTGCAGCTGTGCTTGGTTGAGAACTGCCATTGTCGAGGTCATTACCTCTCTGCATGATACGATCGCGTTCCACTCAGGTACTGAATGATTTTCCTTTGCAACAGTAAAATGGTTTCCTTGTAGGGTTAGATCTTTTATTGACGGGGTTTAACTCGGTTATGTGCCATGTAATGACAGGGTGCTGGAGGCTAGGTTTTGGGCATTAGCGGCCTCAGGCTTACTACCTCTCCGCATTTCCAGGTAAGATGCCGTAACCCTCAATTTGAAATCCTTTTGTTTAATCATGTATTTGGCCTGAGTGATGCCTTCTTTTTTCTGTCACGAGGTTTACTGAAACTCAATGTCATGTATGACATTCTCGACAAAGCTTCTGCTTCTCTGGTTCTGAAGTTTTATGTGGTCATGTCGGGTTCTGAGTAGTTTTTCTTTGTTTAGACTGGGATTTGGATTGGTACTCGGGTTAGCCCGGGCCCTCACGGAAAACCCGTGAATCATAGTCATTATTTTGTATAATGTAGGGTATAGCCCTACCGGTGAAGTCTTCCACAGTCTGGGCATTTATCAGGATTTGTCAAAGTCGGTACTGAACAACTATTCAGGGTTTTTACAGTGTATCTGTAACTTTTATATATTTATAATCGCCCTCCAACTGTTATGTTATATTCTGGCCTCCAATGTATATTATTTCTGAATTCACGCAATTTGGTATTATCTCTCTGTAAGGTTTTATCTCTTTTTAGCATATGTTCGCCGACAAGGCTTGCCTTGATAATGTTAGCCGTATGTTTTATTTTGAATTTCAATCTCAGAATATTTCATGCTATTTGTTTTGGAACATGTCGACCCTAGGGTCGTGCGTGCGAGACCCAAATCCACTGTAACACTGTACTTATCCAGATAGGGTTATCTCGTAGCAGGTTCCGCCTATTAAATTCATATACAATTAATTCTGAGACTATATTGGTTCCGCGATTTGTATATTTATTTCAATACTAATCTTTTCTTCTGCAATTTGGCATGTTCATTTTGAAACTATGTTATGCTCTCTCAGCTTTACGTTTTGCCTCGAAACCGTCTCTATTCCTCGACTGTAAACTTATATGTATGCATGTTTTCTATCTTCGGTATACAAGAACAGTTTACCCGATTCGCCAACCCGACTCGATATGGCTTATGTATTTACATGGCCCTGGTATTGGTAGGGAGAGGGTTCTGTTTCGGGTCATGATTGTTTACAAAAGTTAAGACTCGGCCGACTCTAAGGTCTCCTTCGGAGATAGGTCTGGTAAAACCCCTATACCCTTGCGGTAAATGCCAGGCGTCAAGGATTCGGAGAATCAATCCCTTTGACTTCTTAGACGAATAAATCTTTTATTATGTGACGACTACTGGTTATTAACACCAAATGATTTATTCTTTGTTTTTTTTCTGATATATTATCTGAACAGAACAACAGTTTAGTACAGGGTATTTCGATTATAGGCATGTAATAATGTTAGTACAGTATGCTTATTTTTTGCTGTCTCATAATCGTAAAGATTTCTGTTATTATCTTTTCTTTTGGGCCTTTATATTCGGCTATTGGTAAAGTAAACTGGAGAATGAGCAACAGTCACAAATGGATACAGAAAAATAGATGAATTGTTCTATGTATCACTAATTTGCTTTCTCTCAGCTTATTTCATTCTCCTGCAGTTTTAAAATTCAGTTTTATTTACAGCTTAATAACAGAATCTCATACTTCAGATATTCACTAGTTCTTCCTAATAAGGAACAAAACTACTAAACTAACTTATACCATATTTCTCTTACCTGTACCGTGTTTGATTCAGTTCTCTGCCATTTTTCCAACTGGAGAAGTTTCTGCAGAGCTTGTTATCCTCCCAGCCACGAGATCAGTCGTTTGACTTGAATCTCTCCCCCAAGCTCACTTGCAGGCCACTGCCTTCCGCAAGATTATGCACGCTAACAGCTGTGCAGTATGATGCACAAAAGTGCTGGTACTATCTGGTCTTTACCAGACATAGTACTCTTCTTCTTTACTTCCTTGCTTCTCTTTTCCTGTCTGTTCCTCTAACAGCCCAGGCCCCTTTTCCTCTTTTTCCATTTCTATGGTAGGGAAAGGTGGTTAGGGTTGCCTCTATTACTGGCAACCATTTCTTTTAAATACTCAAGAGAAAATAAAAAAAAATAACTTTTCCACAAAGTCACTTCCATATTACTTTAATTCAAAATTTTGAATCGATAATATTTCAATATTAATAAAGTAATAATCTTATTTTCATATTTACCTAACACGGTAACTTAGAAATTTACTCATATAACTGTTTGGTCATTACAGAACACGGGATCAAACTGACAGAAAAGAATGATATATAGATGGAATTGAATGCAGCAAAGGTTAATTCAATGCCATCCATGGATACGGTCATTGATATCCATGAGTTTCAAAATTGTAAAGCCTCTCCTCTTCTCTCGCTTCCTTCAACGGATATTGTAAATCCCCTCCTCTTCTCCCACTTCCTTCAACGCATATATTCCCAGTCTTACCGGATATATGTACTGCCCACGCTCTTTGAAGGTTTCATCGACTCCAATGTTTAATAGACGCCATTACCAGAGTGCCACTCTGAGTTCTCATTATATAAACGCAAGTGGCTTCGATAAGTTGCTTTCTCGTCTCAAAATATAACAAACTTGACCATCGTAAACATGTTTATGTTCTGACATGGGTCCATACATCAGAGTGTAATATGATGGTTTTGTTAGAGAATATGCTTTTGTGTGAATACGCCAATAATGAAAGCTACGGGAGTGGAATATGTCACAGATTATAACAAACTACACGGGCCCATTACTCTCATTACTCTCGTTTGAACGTTAGATGTTATCCAACCGCGCACTACTCTCATTACCGGTCACACAGGGCACCCACTGCTTACGCATGTGCATTTAAATTCGTGTCAACGATTCCATAATACAATACAATACTTATCGTAATGATTCGATGTAACGAAGTAAAATTATCTTACAATTTCATTTTCGCGTGCAGAGATGAGTTGTTTGTGATACCATAGTTTGGATCAAGAAATTTTGTAGTTATAGAGTTTGACGGCAATGAATGGATGTCAGTTTCAATCCCAAAGATAATCAAGAAACTACATAAAAAAGAAAGTATCTTACGCAAAGGTCCGGCAAGTCAATTACCCTGATGTATTTCTTTTTTGAATATACATTTTGTCCAAATAGAAAATAAATAAAAAATGCAATATATGTAAAGGTAGGGCACATTAAGTATTTTGTTTTGTGAATTTATATTTAATACACCTCAATCTTGATGAATTTGTTTTTAGGGATAATCTTTGTGTATGAGATTTCAATATCTTTACCTCCATTAAAATAGAGATTTGGTATTGTTATTTTTTAAAAGAAATAATAAAATTTATTTTAATTTTATTATTAAATATATTGATGTTTATTTTTAAGTGAAATAATAAATCTACTTTATTTTATATATTAAAAAATATTTAAATATATTAATTTAAGTAAAATTAAAAGTTAAAACATCCATAATAAAATTAAAATATAATTTAGTAATAATATGAATTCTTACTTTGTAATTTTTAAATATTTAAAACATATATTTTGGTTTTTTTTTTTTTTTTTTTTTTTTTTATTTTTACGAAATTGAATTTTAAAATATAATTACACTCATTAAGAAAGTCACTAAATTATAAAAATGAAAATACTAAATATTAAAGTAAAATTATTATGTTTCAAATAGTTATTTTAATAAATATATATTTTATCTAAAAAGTTCAAAATATAATAAAGCTATAAAAAAACAAAAAATAACAATATGGGAACATGAAGAAAGAACTAAAACCTACGGGCCAATTATTATAATATAATCCACCAACTTCGGGAAATGCAAAAAGAGAAAAAATTATAAAAACCTTTTAAGTAGACTCATATGCAACCACTACAATAAGATGTGTGTGGGTTGAACACATTTTTTAGGGTTGTAACAAGTATGCATTTATGTATTTATATTTAGATGAAGTCATTCTTCTGAGTTTTAGTTAAGCCTAGAAGCTAGCTCTAAGTCTAAGAACTCCTTGATTCTCCACAACTATGCTTAATTGGTCAAGGTATGGATTTGTAAATCAATAGAAATGAAGATTTGAAACTTATGCTTAATTGGTCAAGGTACAGATTTGTAAATCAATAGAAATGAAGAGTTGAAACTTCAGTTTCTTGGAATGTCTAGGTGCCTTTTAGTTTCTTCTCACAATATATTTAGACAAGTCTTCTCTTTATTGATAATCTAAAGTAATATTGTCATTAAGCTTAGAGGCTAGTTTAGTAGAGAGGCTTATTCTATAGCCTTGTATGAGGGGGATTTGTAAGTTTTTTCGTTGTTCAGTCCCCTTCTAAAAAAAAAAAAAAAAAAAAAAATATAACCAGAAAAAGCATGTAGCCTATCATAAAAATAGATGAATAGAAGTAAAAAAATATATGAGTAACATTTTTACCTGTTATACTTTTCAAAAATATTTCAACAAAAGATTTACATAAACTATTTGAGGATCTATCTCAACTAATTTATGTGGATATGAACTTCATATATATTTATATATAGAAACAAATTTGTTAAAATAAAAAATTCTAATATTGTATATAAAAAAAATATTCAATGCCGGTTATCAATAAAATATTTTAATGAGAATTGATATTGACATATACTTAAAAATATATTTAATAATAAAACCTATTTTAATTTGCTTGACAAAATG